>JAZHYW010033523.1:0-22534 GCA_037355805.1 Ixodes ricinus
CCCGGGCAGGCTTCCGCAGCCATCTAAATTCTCGGCTTTCGCTTTCGCTTCAGTCGCGCAGCGCCAGCTCATCTAGCGCAACATTTTTCGCGGTGAGCTGAAAGACGTTTCTCTTTTATCTGCGCGAACCTTCTGACCTAGTGCAAGAGGGCTACAGTGAGCACCTTTCGAAACAGCATGAAAGTGGCAATCAACTGGCAGACCACCGGACAACACTGTAACCGGACCAAGCGGGCTCCATTTTGAATATCTGGCCTGCTTAATTTTAAATGAAGCTTCCATCGACTTTCGGATCGTCCGAGCCCTGCGAACTTTCCCCAACCCACAGCATTCGTCGGATTGAGTCGAACTGTACTACATTGTGCGGCGTCACGTGAACAAGAATCGGCGATCTCTTCTCGCTGGCAGCAACCGCAAGCTTTTCGCTGTGGTCCACGCTTCCTCGTTTCGCCGAACGCTGACCATGACGTCTAGAAGAGCGAGTTGTATCATCGACAGTGCTCAAACTTATGCAGCGAGATGTACAAGAACTTTGATTTTGACGCGTGTAGCCTGGCAGTGTTCCTTATGAGAGTGCAATGATTTCAAGCTTCCACCATGCCCATATTTGTGGACACCATCGAACTTGTATGTTCGCAAGGTAATAGACGTCGCTAAGACCAGCCATGCGGTAGGACGCCGTTGCAAAACATCTCGCCGCTAATAGGCATCACTTCTCGCTGCAGCAGAGCTCACAATCTTTTTGTCAGTGAATGCGCCACTGCTAGAGCCAACTGATCTTCGTTGGTGGTCACTTGCAGCACAGTAATATAATTCTGATTTTGCGGGTGAGCCAGGAAGTGTCTTCTTGCTTGCTTCTAGTTTGATTCTTTTTTCCCGCTTCTGTCATCAACCTCTTCGTCGTAAAGTAAACACTATGGCAGGGCTTGAGATTTGTGCTTGATGCTCCGATTCGGTGGCAAAACACGGTCGCTTTATGAAATGTGCGGACTGCGCGCTGGCCTACCATTTAGGAAAGAAATGTTCCGGTGTCTCGGAAGGCACGTTCAAAGGGATGTGTGCCACCAAACATGAGAAATGGCGCTGTCCCGGATGCAGGGGAGGACTGTCTAAATCAAACCTTGAAGGCGATCTTACTTTGTCGTCTCAAGTGGATCCCATTGCCTTTTTGGCAAAGCTATCGACGGTGAACAAAAAACTTGACCTTCTGCTTGCGTGGAAGGGCACCGTTGATTCCCTTCACGAACTACACCCGAAGATCGACGCTTTATTATCGATGAAACAGGTGGTCGACACCTGTTTCATCTTAGTTTATGTTTCATTTTAGTAAGTGCTTGAATCTATGTTTCATTTTAGTAAGTGTTTGAATATGTCGGTGTGCCAGCACCAAGAGCTTATGGTTGTTCCTGGGCACCAAATAAAATAATGATTGATTATTAATATTATTATCATCATTATTGCACCTCAAGGACACACGAAAACAAATGATAAATAATTAATATTTTTGTTGTGTTCCGCGCTAGGATACATTATGGTGCTGGATGCATAGAAGAGTGATTGACTCGAAAACGCGAACTGCGGAGAGATATCGAGAATACAAAGCGTCATGCTCAGTGTTCATGCGTAAATTGCAGCAATATGTTTTGTGCCTGCTTCACGTGAAGGTAGACGAGCAGGCATATTTTAGAGCCTATCCGTCAAGACAGGAATGAAATGACCTTATGAATATTTCATTTATTTCGCTTACCACTCTCTACGTAACTCTAATTCCGAAAATGTCATCTCTCTATGCGTTCCGTACAACGCGCAACGGATGCAGGCCGAAAAGTGTCTCCCAATAGAAACACGTTTTTGCTTATTTATTTATTTTATTGTATGAAACTACATCTCCTAGTGCAGATTTCGTAGGGGTGGCAATGATGATTCAATAACGCGGGAAATTAATATAAAAAAGTAACAGTGCCAGCAGGTAGAGCAGGATAGGTATGAAACAGCTTGGGATTAACATCATCGCGCATTTTTTTAGAACAAAACTCCTATAGGTTCCACTATACCACTGCGACATATACGGAAAGCGAGGCATTTGCACAGAACAATCCGCGAAACACACCGAGAGAACATTCATGAATAATGATGAGAAAGTTCACGTGAAAACGATGCATAGTCGGCTATCGTAAAAATGACATTGTTGCAAGCTCAGGAGCACCGCTTCGCTTTTGGTTTCAGCGAGTGTGACAACGGAGAGTGGGAGTGTTCCGACGAGGACGGCGACCACGACTCGGCGCCTCCAACGTTCGACGTGGACGGGACTTCGTCGGAACGCTGCCCGCACGACGAGAACGCGGAGTACACGAGCTGTCTGGACGGATGCCCACGCACCTGCGACAACATCAACGCCGAGACGACCTGCGACACCGTGAGCTGCACACCTGGATGTCGGTAAGGACGACGCGTACGCTTTGCTGACTCTGAACGTTTCTGTCCAAATGAATCCAACCATCGCCCGAAGTTTGCTAACGAGGTGTGTTGGATATTTCCGCGAACAGCACGAGCCAATAATGTTATAGAGATTGATGATGATGATTAACTTTATTTTCAAAAGTGTGCGCCATGGCCTCATTGGGGAAAAATCAAATAATTATCAAACTCATTCGGGAACTTCTGGAAAAAGAAACGTCTGCGGTGGGACACAGACGAGAAGCCGCTGGTTCGTGACCCACGGATGGCAATTTGCATTTGTTGACTCTTTAATCTGGTATTGTAATTTTTATGATTGATTTGCAACTTTAGGTCATTTATGTATTGCCGTATTACCTCTATTGGCTTAAGAGTGCTTTAGCCTGACAGGTGAATACACCTTTTCCCCCAGTTGCAAGAGCGGATTCGTGCTGGAGAAAGCTACCAACAGCTGCATTCCTGAGAGCCAGTGCGGGTGCAAGCACGGAGGGAAAACCTACCAGGTTGGCACCGAGATACGGAGGGACTGCAACAAATGGTGAGAACGCATCATCCCTTACCGTCAGGAACCGTATCGTTATCTTAGAAAGTGAAGAGGTGAAAGAGATATGTCGAAAAAGTCGCACGAACGCAGGTGTACGTATGCATTCTGATGGCGGGTATTGTCTGCAGTGAATACTTTCGCCGTAAAAGTTTCGCATGTGAAAACCGCACCTTAGCTGCGGACATGGGTGTTTTAGCACTGTGATATGACCATACCTGAGCTAAATTGACCTATCAAACAGTATATGGTTGTTTTCAGAACAACTTAAATGTAGTTGGTACACGTATACAGTGGCAATGTTGGACGCGAAAGGCACCGCCAAGGTTGCAACCCTACAGAGGCCATAGATCCCACTTACCGCATGTTCTCTAAAGTTGGTTGTCAAATAGGCTAAGCAAGGACACGCGTGGGTTTGTTAGAACAGACTTGTGAAAACTAAACCAGCTTCGACTTGGCGAAGGCAGACAGAAAATGTAGTATTGATATTGATGTAGGATCCGTTTGGAAACAACCAACTAGGGTTGACCATACACGCTATTAGTTCCTGAACAAAACAAAATTTGAATTTCATAGTAAGAAGAGGCTCATCCAATTCTCATGTCACGAGTATTTCTCTCGTGTCCGATTTCCTGTGACTAAGGGAAGAAAAAAGAAACGGACTGATCACAATACAAAAACTCGGAACCTTGTTTTGTATAAAGGCCTGTTCACAGATGCAGCGGAGCGCTACAAGCATAGCGCTGACCTCGCGCTAAGCGCGTGCTGACCGGAGCGTTCACCAGCTTTGTATCGCACCATCGAAACTGTTGCTCATGGCAGACGACGATGAGTAGCTGACGGCACGTGAATAGAGCTACATCAGCACTTTACTGCATCTGCGAACCGGCCTTTGTAGTCCCCGACATAATGAAAACGGCCCGGGCGTCTCTCTCGGGTGCCCGGACTTCAGCACGCGTTCATGTCCTTCTTATATGCTTTGGCTACGCGTGGACGTATGGGAGTCTCAGCAGGTGCCGAAGCATTGTCGATGGCAGGAAGCTCGCGCTTTAGGCGTGGCAACTGAAACACCTCTCTGCCTCTCTCATCATGTCAACGACCGCAATTCGTGTTCTTTTTCCTTTTTTTCTTTGTCTGGGAGTTTTAAATATTTGTTATTTATCTGATCACGATAATTCCATCGAGCCGTTTTTTCTTCCTGCCCTCGCCTTCCTTTTTGGCCGTTCCTCGCCATTGCCCGGTTTTTATGCACTCTCGCGTGCAGCACGTGCAGCGGAGGTCACTGGGAGTGCGAAAAGGGCCAGTGTCCTGGCGTGTGCACCGTCTGGGGAGAGTCCCACTTCAGCACTTTCGACGGACGCATCTTCGACTTCCGCGGAGACTGCGAGTTCATGCTGGCCAAAGGAAGACTGGACAAGGACACCCACTTCGAGGTGTCCTTCCAAGGAGTGCCCTGTGCCACGGGAGACACCATCTGCAAGAGGACCACCAGGATCGTGCTCCGTGAGTTGGCAAGCGACAAATGTTCGTGTTGTGCACTCTTAAGGCCGCGGATCACACTGCTGATCAGTCTTGTAGTAACGCGTTACTAGTAACGCGTTACTGTAACTTCGTTACTTTTTTGGTAACTTGTAACTGTAACGAGTTACTTTTTTAAAAATGTAACTTGTAACTGTAGTTTTATTACTCTTTCTCAAGTAACGGTGAAAGTAACGACGTTACTTTTGTCGTTACTTTCCATTTTTTTATTAATAATATATTATTGAACGAGTGCAATCCATAGCTATTCCTTGCACTTTCCAAATTGTCTTTTCCGACATTTCGAGTGTCAAGTTGGCCTTGCACACACTTGCGAATACGTTCTTTCTCGCGAGTCACGACCCGAATATAGCCACGTGTAGATGTGATGAAAAAAAAAAATCGTAGTTAATTCTTTACGCATGCGCTTCAGGTACTTCTGGACGTGGAACTGAACGCTTACAGTGCTCTAGTGAGTCTCTGAAGCACTATCTATGTTGCTGTTGTTCTTTTTTCTGCGCAAACGCTTTTTAATTGGGTGAATCAACCGTGAAACAACAATACTCACGGAGGGCACTGCGAATTTTTCGTATTTTGATTAGCGCCACTACTCCGCACTGCGCATGTTTCGAATTTTGACTTGCGCCACGGCTCCGGCGTGGTGTCAGCAGTGGAAACCAAATTTACTGCTGTTTGCGCGGGGTTCGCTCGTTGCTCTGGTTCTGCGGGGTCTTTTCAGCAAGGGCAGGGACGTGTTCGCCTTCAAACGAGAAAAACTTTCAGACACTAATTTTAAGAAGCAATTGCTGCTAAGTTACAATATGAAGTAAAAAGTGTATTTTTTAGTTTTATGAAATAAAACTTGAGTGAGGGGCGCTTTCTAGTTTTTTTTTCTAAATTTTGTGGTGTTATAGAAAAGTAACTGAAAAGTAACGTCGTTACTTTTTAAAAGTAACTGTAACTGTAACGAGTTACTCTTTTGCTGCGGTAACTGTAACGGTAACTTCGCTACTTTTTTATGAAAGTAACTGTAACTGTAACGAATTACTTTTTAAAAGTAACTTACCCAAGACTGCTGCTGATACAACATACAAAATAAAGTCTTTAGACATTGCATGAGGCATGAGGCGCGTTTCTTCCCTGTATGACGGTCTTGTCAGATTGGTCAGTAAAAAGAACTGTCTGGAAAGGAAGCTCAGTCAATGACAAGACTAACAATATGTTAAGGCTAAAAAAATAATTCGCGCTTCGACATTCAGCATGACGTTTCAAGATGCCGAATACTACAACGCAGTCAATACTGCAACCTAGTCCTGTCAGTGATTATGAGGCTCGCAACGTTTCAGTAATTCGGGCAAAAACAATGATATCTATTTCGAGTTTATTTCGACCTTGTCGAACTCTGTCACACCCTTGCGCGTCTCAGGAGGCGAGGAAGTCATGACCCTCGGAGGCGTCAAGCCACTTCCGGCTGTCAGGTTCGGCGCTGGTCACATTGTCCGCGAGACTACGCTTCAGGCGACGGTCTTCACCAACATGGGCCTCGTCATACAGTGGGACAAAGCCACACGTCTCTCGATCATCCTCCAACCAGCTTGGAAGGGAAGGGTGAGTGGCGACACCGATACTCAAGCGAGAATTTCTCGTTTAGGTATACTAAAATGACACAAACACGAGCGTTTGAAAAGATATCTTTACACGAGAACCCTGCACTGACCTTGTTTGGTCGTGGGGGTGTTGGTCACATCCCAGCACGAGGCCTTAGGAGAGAGTGTCAGCAACGGAGCGCAGCTGTTGGTTTGACGTCATAGCACGCTCGACCAATGGCGTTGCACCGCGCAGAGTGTGTGTGGGGGGAAGGGGGAGGGGTTAAGGCGTGAGCTAACACTTTTATCTCCCCTCCCCTTTTAGCTGCGTCGGAGCGTAGGAACTGCGTAGTAGCGCTATCACACGTTCATTGCACCTGACAGAAAATGTGAGCCAAGCGATTTTCATTTGTATAGACACGAATAAGACACAAGCATGTCCGCGGTCCAGGCTAAAAGGATGTCAGCAGTTGATGAGCTAACATGTCTCGTCTAGTGCGTACAGCGAGTGCTAGGTGATTTTTTCAGTTCTACTGTTCTAGAGGCCCGTTCGGCGACTCGAAGCGGGTTGATCTTTTGTGACGCTACCTGGCAAAGTGCACGTTCCCATGGCTTCCTTGTTTTGGCAGGTGAAAGGACTGTGCGGCAACTTCGACGGCAATCAGATGGACGACTTCCAGACTCCGTCCGGCGGGATGACCGAGGGCGACGCCCGCGTCTTCGGGGACAGCTGGAAACTTCGAGAGACGTGTCCGGCCACCAAGGAGCCCGAGGATGTGTGCGAGCAGAAGCCCCACAGAAAGACGTGGGCCGTGCAGAAGTGCGAAGTGCTCAAGTCCCCGCTTTTCGAGCCTTGCCACTCGCAAGTCAGCCTCGAACCCTATTACGAAAGGTAACTCGGAATCTTTGAGCGTTTTGGTTTAAGTTATAGACTGTAATTATGGTAGCCTCACTTCTCTCTGTTTAGTCAAAACGTGCCACAAAGAACGCTCATCACGCACAACTTAAGAAACAAAGGACGTGGCTTGTTCCCCGTACCTCATCATCTCTCCGCAGCTAATGAGATTGTGTTAAGAGCCAATAAGAACGCCAAAAAACAAGCCAGTGATTAAACATTAGTAGTGACTACGACCAGGATATGCGCAGCTGAGTAAGCACTGCGTTGTGTGAATACTCTAGAAAAGGCGGTGTCACATGCAACGGAGCGAAGATAGAGCGCTGACCTTGATAGTATAAAGACAGTGCTGTGTAAAGACCCTTGACTCTTCTTTTTACAAGTAACGACAACCAATACAAATGACGAAGTAGCACACTCCGCTGGAACAAAATGGCGTCATTCAGTCCAGTCCTCTGCTGTGCGCCACCATTCGCTTTCTAAAACCTGCACTGTCACGCAGCCGGCGCTTCAAAAAGTGTCGCTACTTGTAGGAAGTTCTCATCTAGGAACTTCAGTGCTGCGTATAAATCGCTGAGATGGCACCGTGATGCATCCGAGGACGTTTAAATGGGGCTCGGAAGCGTCTGTGAAGAGGCCTTCAATCTCTTTGCGCTCGTTCAACTTTTTGAAACCATTTGCTTCTGTCACACCATTGCGACGATCACCGACGTTCGCCCGTCACACGAGTGCGAGATCTCTTTATTGTTTGTCAGATGCGTGCAAGACGTCTGTGGGTGTGACTCCGGCGGAGACTGCGAGTGCTTGTGCACCAACATTGCGGCCTACGCCCACGAGTGCGCAGCCCAAGGCGTCCCTGTCAAGTGGAGGTCGCAAACACTGTGCCGTGAGTGCCGGAAATTGTCGAATCCTCTTCCGATTTTCTCTGCTTCACACGAGGCACTGCAAGGACTGTGACAATAGCGAATATGTCGAAGACCCGCTTCAATGCTATAATTTCTGCCGCGTCTTTATGTGTTTTATGCGGATCGTATGCGCTTCGTACCGAGTGTTTTCGAGCGCTTTTAAGGCGTAAAAGCTTCGTATAAATTCACCAATGAACTGAGTGCAATGAAATTTTACAGCG
The DNA here is from genome assembly GCA_037355805.1 of Ixodes ricinus. NCBI lineage: Eukaryota > Metazoa > Arthropoda > Arachnida > Ixodida > Ixodidae > Ixodes > Ixodes ricinus. The sequence goes on from JAZHYW010033523.1 coordinate 8,124, forward strand.
GAACAGTGAAGGACTAGTTTTCCCAGTATCGTGTCCATCAGCAAACAAATGATGACACAAAATCTCTGGACAGCTACCCCCATCTACGAGCGATGACGGCAACCCGACAACCGGCTTTCCGGTTGTCTGGTTGTCGCCGTCGCTTACAGATGGCGCAACCTTTCCAGCCTTTCCACTCTGGCTTGCCGACTTGCGGCCGGCCATTACTTCATTCCCACCATAGTACAGCTTCGCTGGTCTTCCTTCTTCACCAAAGTAAAAAGGCTGAAAGTTTTTTTTTGTTTTTTTTTCTCGCAAAGGTGTCTCTTATGGGGTCAAATTATCACACTCACGTTTTATGAGTACAACTTCAAGAAAAAGTAAAGTGAACATTAAAAATATATATATATATGGGTGGTTTCATTTGAAATCAGAACACGCTTGTCGGGGTGGGTCTTTCGATTTTTTTTTCTAAAAATATATGTAATTGCCCCATTTCTGGAAAGAACAAACCGCTTTTCAAAATTTTTTTAAAAACATATTTCGCTTCACGAAAAATTATTGAGTGGAGCAGGGTGAAAATCGTTTTTACTCCGTGATTTTTCTACCCAGTTCTGTACGCTGGTATAAATACGGGAAGCATACAAAACTCGCGGTAATATTTTGTGCTCTTGTATGTTACTTCGACTATTTTTTAGTTGAAAGGAAAATAATTTAGTATTTTTGTTTATTGAGATAAAAATGCCAAACATTGTCTCTTTGACAATGTTTCTAAATTTTTAATAATGGCAACTGACATTCTTTAGTCTGATAGTCAGCGGTGCAGCGGATGTTCCATTATCCGATGTCTAAAGCCAGGGCACAAAGGGCGGAGAAACGAGACGAGCTCCCATCGTAGCCAGACCGGGGTCATATATCTGTTTGTGCTATATACAGCTTGAAAGGCACGTACAGCACGCCCGGCCCTTCGCGCTATAGACCCATCTCCGTTACACCCAGGAAGCATCCGGCATGGGCGCCAATCCAATGATGTGTCTTGTCGCGTGCGTTCAAATAACCATGTAATTGCCTGTTCTTTATTGTCAGCGTGTCTATAAAAATATGTAATATCACATGCCCGCACTTTTAGAAGGAAAAGCAGTTTGCAGAGCTAAAGTGAGAAGAAAACGGACAGAGTTTACATGAACCGAAGACAATGTTTTACAGAACACAAACACCAATTGGCGATAAATAGGCACTTTTATTAATTAACGCCAATATATTTAGGATGCACGTGTAAAACAATATTTTGTTGTGATTTAAATAGTCCGCTTCGCGAGCAACGCAATATTGTGGAACTTTTGTGACAGCGGCATCGGCTTGCCTCTGCTTGGACGATCGAGCGCGGGAGGCGAGCTGAACTTTGTACCGCAGCGGTCGGATGCAGCCGAGAAGTTCGTCAACAGCGTGGTAAGTCGAGACGGACAGAACGAAAACTGGAGCCAAAGCGAGGCGTGCGGTGAACCCGAGACGGGTGGGCCTTCTCGTTTGAACGAGTGTGTGCAGTTAAATATAAAAGTGTTCGGTTTTGTTCAAGACTGATCGATACTCCCCGATGCCAAGAAGCAACGATTCGCACATGCACTGAAGGCAGCGAAAGCAGTCACTTAATGTCTCTGTAGTCTTTTAGTTTCTCCACTTTGTCGCACCAAGCTAATGCAAAGATTGTACAGCCTTCTGGAATATAGAAAAGCGATTTGAACGATTTTTACTTTAATTGGCTAGGGTAGATTTGCTTTGGCTGAGGTACACATTGCTTTGGTTTGGGAATAAATAAAGGTAATGGAACATCCGCTGTACCGCTAACGATCGGACTAAGGAATTTCCAGTTGCCATCATTAAAAATTAAGAAATAAACAGTATGTATCCAAGCACGAGTGTACTCAATCAAAATGAATTTACCCGCCGCTGCATTTGGAACACACAAATAAGCAGTATGAGTGCTTCGCAGCGAAGCCGACCTGCGAAACTGCGTTTGGCCGTTCTGAGAAAAGCGCGGAGCTGATTTCGATCACTTCTAGAGAAGATACAACAAAAAAGGGAGAAAATCCCATCGAGCCAATTGAAAGTCAGATGATCGGCAGCAATATTAAAAAAAAATTGAAAGAAATAAAAATGGCCTTTTCAAATAAAGTGGGTTCAAAATATCGGTTAATTTCATTTTCGACGATATTTCACATTTTATATAAAAAAAGTTGTGAAAATAAAATAAACTAAACTTATGCCCGTCGATATTCCATATATGCGGCTACACCCGCATAGTATTTGCTAAGCGACAAATAAAATAACTCATGAGTTACAAGGCTCTAAAGTTGTCCCCGCATTGTCACGTGGGAGTGATTTTGATCACTTCTAGAGAAGATACAACAAAAGGGGGAAATCGCATCAAGCCAATTGAAAGTTCATATGATCAACAGCAATAATAAAAAATTGAACAAAATAAAAAATGGCCTTTTTTAATAAAGTGGGTTCAAAATATCGGTAAATTTCATTTTCAACGATATTTCAAATTTTATATAAAAATTTCAGTGAAAATAAACACAAACCAAACTTATGCGCGTCGATAGCCCATGTATAGGGCTACACCCGCATAGTATTTGGTAAGCTTGACAAATATAATGACTCATGAGTTACAAGGCTATTTAGAGTTCAAGTCTGAGGATTACAATTATTTTCCTTTCAACTAAAAAATAGTCCAAGGTTAAACATAAAAGAGCACAAAAAATTACCGCGACGGTTTGTATGCTTCCTGTATTTATACCAGCGTACAGAACTGGGCAGAAAAATCACGGAGTAAAAAAACTCATTTTTCACCCTGCTCCACTCAATAATTTTTCGTGAAGCGAAATCTTTTTTAAAAAATTTTGAAAAGCGGTTTTGTTCTTCCCAGAAATGGGGCAATTACATATATTTTTCGCAAAAAATCGAAGGACCCACCCCGACAAGCGTGTTCGATTTCAAATGAAACCACCCATATATATATATTTATTATGCATGCCCAGGATGAAAACGGCAAAACCCGTGTGATTGACGCTGCTACTCACAGATGGCGCAACATAAATCAAACACGTGAAATTTTTGAGATGGATACCCGAAAGCAGATCAGCAGATCCGAGTGTGTGTGATTCCATCTATGAGTACACCAGCGTCAAGCAGACTGTTTTTGCCGTTTTCTTCCCTGTGCATAGAAAAAAAAGGATGTTTTTAGGTTTAAAGTTTTTTTCCTGAACTCCTCATAAAATGTGAGTATGATAAATGCACGACCTAATGACACCGCTGTGAAAAGTTTTAATGTACTCCGTTCATTGGTTTGTGTATAACATTTACTCTGCTCCCGAATAGTGCTCGAGAACCCCCGTGTAGGCTGTAGAGAACGTTCCCCAGAAACAGAAAAAATGTCTGGTTGATTCCTGGGGTCTTATCATATTTTTAAGGCGAAAGCATTAACTGTCCCATGGAGCGGAGCCGGTGTTGTCCGTAACCGCGAAAACGGCAGAGAAATTCCCTCTGCGCCGTAACGGCTCTTAAAATGGCTGTTACGCGGCCGGCGCGACGGATAGTTCCAGCGAACGCCGCCCCACACCCCTGGCACTGTTCCCGAGCGCCGCCGCAGCAGCGCACACCCGCCGCTACCCAGAGCCCGGCCGGACAGCATCCGCATAGGCTGCTCGGCCGGCCTCTGCAGAGGATAGCGAGGCGCGCGGCTTGCAGAAGTACTCTACGCAGACGAATGCTTTCGCGTCTCCTACATGTGCAGCAGTCTTGAGTGTCCTCCTCTCATTTTTTTCGTATCTGTTAATAAAAAATAAAGAAAAGTGAAAAATTATAGACGTTTACAAATCCCTAGTGCGAAACTAGAGCGCAGCTCTTGAGGAGGAGGAGGGGGAGGCACGAGGGGAGGGGTATGCCCCTCCTCCTCCACCGTAGCCCCTCCTCTTCCCGTCCTCCTATGCTTTTCCTAACTTTCTCCTCCTCCTCCCCGCCTCCTCATTTCCTCCTCATGCTTCTCCATACCTCCTCCCCCACTAAATTTAGCGGGGAACCCCGAATTGGCGTTTAGGTCACCTGACGTCAATTTTCCTAAATTTAGTGCGGTTACGCCGACGCCGTGAAACACGGAAACGGGCGCCCCAGAGCTGCGCCCCCTCCCAAAAAAAGGTGCTGTAACATGGTGAATTCAAGTGCATAATACTAGGCAGCCGGATGAACCATGCAGACAGTAAAAGTTCAGCATTAATACATCGACATATTTTATGGTGAAATGAAAAACCAGTAGACGATTTTGGAAAGGTCAGTCGCTAGGTAACGCCTCAAAACTTGTTATAGCGATATACCAGTGCATTAAAATGCTTGCTAACGCACATAAGCTGAAACGTTAAACGATACACTTGCCGCGAAAGATCTCCGATTTCTCAACCTCGGTCACTGGTGGTTGAGCTTTTCAGCGATCACTCAGATCGACACGATATGAATAGTCGTCTATGGGAAAACTCTATTGCAATCTGATTCGCTTCGTCGCTATTCTGTCCCTTGTTCCCGCTTCAAACAGCTATTCAGTGCGACACCGAGTGCTCCGAGTACGACGCCTGCATGCCCGGGTGTCCCCCCAAGACTTGCGAAACGCTCAGCGTCTCCGGAAGACTGGAGGAACTCTGCGGCAACAGGGACCACGTGCCAGGAGGGCTGCAAGCCCAAGCCCTGTCCCCCGGCTACGTGTTCGACAACGAACGAGACATGAACTGCGTGCGCGAGGCGCACTGCAAGGTGCCCTGCAAGGAGATCTACGGAAAGCTCTACCTGGAAGGAGAACGCATCGTGGACGAGAGGATTGCCGAGCCTTGCGAATCCTGGTGAGGCACGGTACGATGGGCTGTCCGGTGCGAACTGCGCATGTGGGAGTCTTCCGCGGTAGCTATATGCACAATTCGTACCAGAGGGCACATCGTGCAAAAATGTTTCCCTAAAACTCTCTATTATGAGTTAGGAGTGGCCACCGTACGTTAAATACTTAATGATTATGGCCTGCAAACCACTGGGCCTTCGTCCACATGCGTGCGTTTTTACGTATTGTTCGTTCGCAACAGCTTCTGCCAGGGCGGCTCCATCGTGTGCAAGGGTCATCCCTGCCCGAACACGGAGACTCCGCCGACCATCGACTGCAGCTCTAGTGGATGGACGCCTTGGCTGAATCCCCCGGCAAAGGCTTCTGGAGACTTCGCACTCCTGGGAGATCCGAAGTTCGCGTCTTTGTACACCGGTTACTGCGGACCTCGGAGCGTCGTGGACATCGAGTGCCGCGTCACATCATCGGGAGTTGCTGCCATGAAGGCGGGACAGAGCGTCACTTGCGAAGTGCCCCGGGGACTGGCGTGTTACCACAGGGACCAGGCCGGTGGGACTTGCCTCGATTACGAAGTTCGACTACTGTGCGACTGTGGTGAGTGGATCGTGGGGGTTACCTTTTAAAGAGAAGATAAAGAAGTTATTGAAGAAAAAAAATGAAAGCCGTTTACAACTCCCTGTAACACCGAATTAGAGCGCAGCTCTTGAGGAGGAGGGGAAGGCACGGGGGTCACGTGACCTCGGGGAGGGGGGCGTCACGTGGCCTGGGGGTCACGTGACCTCGAGGAGAGGAGGGGGAGTTCCCCCGCTAAATCTAGCGGGGAAAATTTTCCGCAGCGGGGAAAATTTCCGCTAGATTTAGCGGGGAAAATTTTCCGCTAATTTAGCGGGGAAAATTTTCCGCTAGATTTAGCGGGGAAAATTTCCGCAAGATTTAGCGGGAAAATTTCCCGCTAGATTTAGCGGGAAAGATTTTCCGCTAGATTTAGAGGAGAAAACGGAAAATGTCTCCGCTAGATTTAGCGGGGAAATTTTTCCGCTAGATTTAGCGGGGAAAGTTTTCCGCTAAATTTAGCGGAAATTTTTGCCGCTAGATTTAGCGGGGAAAATTTCCCGCTAGATTTAGCGGGGAAAATTTTCCGCTAGATTTAGCGGGGAAATTTTTCCGCTAAATTTAGCGGGGAAAATTACCCATCATGCACCGCGTGGTTACGCCGACGGCGACGCCGCTCCAGCCGGAAACGGGCGCCTAAGAGCTGCGCTCGATTTAGCGAAAATTTCGCCAGATTTAGCGGGAAAAATTTTCGCTAGATTTAGCGGAGAAAATTTTCCGCTAGATTTAGCGGGGAAAATGTTCCGCTAGATTTAGCGGGGAAATTTTTCCGCTAGATTTAGCGGGGAAAGTTTTCCGCCAAATTTAGCGGGGAAATTTTTCCGCTAGATTTAGCGGGGAAAATTTCCCGCTATATTTAGCGGGGAAAAATTTTCCGCTAGATTTAGCGGGGAAATTTTTCCGCCAAATTTAGCGGGGAAAATTACCCATCATGCACCGCGCGGTTACGCCGACGGCGACGCCGCTCAAGCCGGAAACGGGCGCCTAAGAGCTGCGCTCTAAAACGAGTTAGAGGTGAATTCTAAAATATTTTTATCCCGTGAATCTGGATATCACGTTTTGTTTTCCCCGAAGATGTAACTAAATGCGAGAAAACACGAAAACCCCTCGACCAGCCGTTACGTCATACGCAGCTCTTTCGGCCACCAAGCGCGTGTCGCTGGTGTGGGTAGCGCTTGCAATTGCAAGCTTACCGGGAAAGAAAGGTTTCAACAGTACTTTAAAAAAAATTTTCTGCAGCCTCCGTGTACCAACTTAAAGAATAATATCGATTTTCGTAATCCTGTAAGCCAAATGAAGACGAGTGTTTTTCTTGTTTTTTGTTTTCTCAAATACAGAGCCGTCTTAAGGCCTGTTCACACATGAAGCGGAGAGCTACAAGCGTAAGGGCTTACCTCGCGCTAAGCGCGTGCTTACGGGAGCTTTCACCAGCTTTGTATCTCACCGTCAAAACTGTTGCTCATGGCAGACGATAAGTAGCTGACGGCACGTGAGGAGCGCTACATTACCGCTTCGCCATGTGAGAACCGACCTTTAGTTTCGCTTTAAGACTTTTTCATTGAATCAACGAGTCGTGTCTTCGACGCGAGATTCAGTATCAACCCCTCACTATTGCAATCCCTCACTATTGCAACATTACTATAATCTAAAAATTGGGTTGTGTGTATGTTTATACAGCCTAGAACTTGGTCTGCCTCCAAGGGCGACGAGTCTCCCAGCTGTAGATGAGCAATTTAGCCAGTGCAGTACAAACCGCTAGCTTGGGTCTTTAACGTGTACCACGCAGTAGTGATACACGACCGCACGCCGTACGATGCTCATCCAGATCGAAACGGGCAGGGGCGGGAATTGAACCCAGTATCCTGGGTTCTGCAGCGCGAGCTTTCGCTCCACGTGCTCCGAGCTGGTGTGCGCTAGACCACTCGGCCACCGATCCCCCTCTTACTATAATCTCCTGATCTTTTGAGCAGTAAAAGCGCTCTCTGAAGTTCGGTGAGACACAGGTGCACTTGTTTTCGGCAACCAGCTTTCGTGGTGCACGTATTTTACATGTATAAAACAGTTTTGTCCCATCCAGTGACTTTAAGTTCAACACGAAGCGGAACCACGCAGAGCGAGAAAGAAATTAGTCGAGCGCGATGATTTTTAGAGAAACGTTGACGCTGGACGTCGCACATTTCTCTTGCCACACATCTGTTCTTCGTGCTCAATTGACGATGGCATTCTTCACGTTCTATGGCCGTGGACGCGTCCTACTTGAAGATTGTATTGTTTTCCATCAGAGTAAATGCTGCGCACTTAATACCACACTTTCATTCGACATTGCTTGCAACAATTAAAATGTGCTACTCGGCTATTTGCATCCAGAACGGCACCCATTAGTTCTCAGGTTATACGGGACGGCGTGTTGTGTATTTCAGTGACCGGGCAGACTTTAATTATTTGCCCATTATCTAGCCCGCACTGTAATGGTCTTTATTTTTACCGGCAATATAGTTATTAAAGTGCCATGAAATGCGGCAATGCATTGCCGCCAGTAAAAAAGAAAAAATTTTTTTGTTGGGCTTCAGTCTTGGGTAATTCTACTATGAAGAATTACAATTGTTTCGGGTGTTTGACGTGGTAATGTATTATGCCATTAAAACTCACGAAAACAGCAGCGTGATGCAACTGTAGGGGCATGCTACTTTGTTATTTTTTTTTTAATTCGCGTTGTATTTACATTTTTGCTTATATAATGTTTACACGAACACCGACATCAAAATGTAGAGAAATTAAAAAAAAAGTCCCGGTGATCCAAATCTATATGCTCACACTCGGCAGATTCTTCAGACAACGGAATTACGACCACGGCAACAACTACCACGGACCGCTCTAGGATAGGAGGTGGCTCGTCAGAGGCAACCACAGCGACCTTCACGCGCTACATGAACGACAACGACAAGCAAACCACAAGCGTTGACGATGACGGACGACGGCACAGAACGACCGAAGCGCCTTCGGTCTTGTGCGTTCCTCACTGGACCGACTTCTACAACACCGATAGCCCGGACATTGGCGACGGAGACGTGGAGGCCCTCGAAGACATCAGAAAGGACTACGCCGTCTGTGATGGCGGCCCGATCGGAGATGTAGAGTGCAAGGCGACTGTGGGCGGAAAGTTTGTGGACTACAGGGAAACGGAAGACGTGGGCGTCAAGTGCTCCAAGGACACCGGTCTGGTCTGTCTCAACTGGCTTCAGTCAAAGGGACAAGTCTGTCAGGACTACGCAGTGCGCTTCTTCTGCCAGTGCGGTGCGTTTTTTTCTTTTCCGAGTGATTGTTATTGCTGTGGTTCTTTTGAGCCCACCTTGCGAAAGAAGCTTAATATCAAGTGTTGTGTACACGTCAGACGATAGGTTACTCTGCCAACATCTTGTGATATTGACTGCGTATGAAGGACTCTAACGATATTCTTAAAGGTTCACTAAAGTGTTTTAGATCATCGTTTTATGCTCATAACTCAATCTACACGCTTTAAACATACTAAAGAAACAGCTAAATTACATTCATGCGCGGCCGATTTGCATAATAAAAAAAGCGATCAAAGATTGCGACACTACCGTTATCGCAGAACAATAGATGGCGCTACCGAACCATTCTGAATAGGGTCGAACGACGGACGGCACTTGTCGGCCACACGCGAGCGATGAGTTCCCGCGTGGACAAGCGGCCGACCAGCCCTGCTCGTTCACGCGGGAGCCCATCACTCGCGAGTGGCTGACAAGCGCCTTCCTTCGTTCGACCATATTCAGCAAGGTTCGGTAGCGGCATTTGTCGTTCTGCGATAACGGTAAATGTCCCAAGCTTTCATCGCTTTGTAATTTTGAATGTAATTTCGAGCTTTTTTTTAGAATGCTTAGATCTCGTAGATTGTGTTATGACAAAAAAAAACGATTATCTAAAAACATTTTTGTGCCCCTCTAAGGGCACCAAGAACACGCGGACATCTATAGAAACGCAAGCATCTGAATTTGCAATCGTCCCTCATCTTTCCATACCCTATTTGAACTCGGCTATTCATATTCCAAGCCTGTTCAAATATCTGTTCTCGTATAAACTAGGATGCCTCGATATAAGTACTTACACGTAAGGGCATTGAAGTATAAAGTAGCAGAATCATGTACAACACAGATTAAGCGACCTGGCCACCGATGTTTAATACATAATTACTTCACAAAACTGTATTGCCTTCTTCCTTTTGCTTGTGCTGTGCTCTTATTTCTTGTTGAACACAGTGAAACAAACATTAATATATGCTAAAGTTTTTTTTTTTTTTTTTTTTAGAGAATACGCGGCAAGGGATGACAACAGAAGCAATAGGTGAGTGTTCGACGTTTTAGTAAATTTTAATTGCCAAAATATGACCTATGAATGTTTAAAAAAAGGGGAGTTGGGTTACTCGGAAACAGCGTCACATCTCTGCTGTTGAGGACAAATTTGGCCAGGGCCGTGCCACTACTAACCTGACGTGTCTGTGGCTCACCACGCAATAACAGCTAAACAGGAGAACGCCAGTATGGCTGTCAGTCATACAAAAAAAAAATCAGGGGTGGAACTAAGACTCATAATTAATTAGTCCCTGTCTGCAGGGCGATATTTCACTCCAAATTTTTCCGAGCTGCCGCGTGTCAAACCACGACCACTGGATGGCAGCACGTTTTTTGCAATGATCTAGCAACCATGGGTAAACAAGGCCGCCAAACTCACGAAAACTACAAGATCATATAAATATTTTGAAATGTGCATAAGAAACCATGATGAATTATACCTGAGCCTGTGGTGAGAAAAGAAAAACATCCAATAGTTGAAGAGACAAAAAAAAAAAAATTGGACGAAGCGGCGTCTTGACTGAGACTGTTTGATGTTTGCATTTTCCTACCACAGTTGCCGGGATAATTCAATATGGTTACCCTTTACCAGCTCGTCCGCACGCTTACAAATGTTTTTCCCGCCAATTCGCAAAACTTTAGACATGGCTGTTACAGAATTGTCATACTGTATTCTGCCCATATGAGACCTAAAACAAGCATGTGTGTCATTTTTTTTTAAATGTTGGCAGTTTACGGAAAGCTGCCCATGTCTGACAGAGGTTTCACTGCCTTCAGTTTAAAGCCTACGTATAATTTGAGTACTTCAAAACATTTAAAAAATTAAATCCTACAAACAAAAAAAAGCAAAAAAAAGTCATTTTGATTTGCTTCGGTTTTGTTTAGTTTGATTGATGATGTAAAGCAAGAAAACGACACAACTACAAACGTCCTATCTCACACGGGAGCAGATTTTATTTATTCTGTAGTTATATTAACCTCTAGTCGGCACAGGCTTTATCTCGCATCAAACGTCACGTGCTCGGCAGGCTGAAAGCCAGATCGGATCTCAAGCAATAGGCTGAAAATTACGCGCACTGAAGTCCGTCTAGCTGGCCGACGAAGCGTATCGTTCCACATTTTGTTTTCCTCAGACGCTCATTATATTTTATATTTTAATTTATCAGTGCCAAACAGAGTTTTAAATACCCCCTCCTCTCCCGGCAACATCATGCTCCAACCATGCCGAAGGAGTCGCACTTCACCCAGACTTACAAAAATAAATACACATCTCATTCACAACATACCATTCCCATTCTCCATATTTCTCGGATTACACTGACGCATTCATTCGAAAAACTCGTTTTTCTTTTTTTATTCTTTGCTGTTGACCAAAGAGTCAGTCTTAAAAACTACTTGGCTTTCGAATTAGCTGTTTATACACGACCCGAGTTGAACACTACGCAGCTGTTTCAGTTTTCCTGGCCTTGTTTACGATTTAGTTCCTCTCTCGGGAACCGGACGATGGGACAGAGACCGGCACGAGCGACGGTCCTGCCTGCCTTCCCGGATGGTCTCCGTTCTTCGACTTCGACAACCCCAGCAGCGGAGAGGGGGACATCGAATCTCCGGACAACTACGCGGGAAAGTACGGCATCACCTTCACAACTTTGTATGCGTTAAATTCTGCACTGACGGCACGCAATCTCATTTGAGGAGATGTACCACCTACGTACGAGTTCTGAAGGCAGAGAAACATCCTTGAATGTAATACATTCAAAGCGGTGTTGAACGAAACGGCGTTTCAAGGAATGACGATCCCGGATCGCGTTCCTTGTAGGAGGAACGAAGGAACGTCGCCGTTCCATTTTGCGTCGTGACGTCAGAAGGAGCAGAGTGTTCCCTTTTTTTATCTGCAATTTTATCCGAATTTAGTAGGTACTTAAGCTTTTTGTTATCGACTATTCTAACCTGCGACTTTAAGGGGTAGGAAAATGTCCAAAAGATAGTCGAAAAAAAAAACTGAAACAAATATGATCGTGGTGATTTAACACGTAGTTCGATACGAATATTTTCACTTGCTTGCTTTATTTTATCTACGTATTATCCAGTACGATGTTTTATCGAAATACGCAAAGTAATGTTAATGAAACGACATATTCCAATCTTAGAAACGTAACGAAAACGCGTTCCTTTCGAACCTTTTCAATCTGTAACAGGAACTCGTTCAAAGATTAGAAAGGACAAGCTTTCTCTCTTTTTTGGAGTAACTTGTACACCACTGATTGAAAGGAGTTTTCCTGTCGTATAGGGAGTATTCACTGGCGGCCATATCTGTGTGCGCGAATTCTGAGCGCGTGCTGATGGCGAGCTTCCGCAGTTCTTTTGCAATGTGCATTTGGCACCATCCAGAGTGCCGGTCTTAGCAGCCTATTGATGTGAGCTCGTTCTGAGCATGCGCTCTAAACAGCACCCACAAATATGGCGTCCAGTGAATACTTCCTATAGACGTTTGCAAGTACGGCCTCTGGGCGTCACCATCTTGCTGCCGGTATGGGTAGATCGTCTGATGGTCAAGCATTGCTGAGGCGTACCCACAGTTTCTAGACTGGCGCCCAAACCAGTGAGGCTCCATACTACGTCCGAGAATTGCCTTTTTTTATCGTTTTTTTTTTTGGCACAAAAATTTTTTATTTGAGGTATTTTTCCTTGCAAATTTTTAAAAATATCCCGGCATAATTCTCTACATTTTTTTAAACATTTATTTGTGCAGCAGCTGATTTTTGTGGTCATGCAGGCCACTTTGTGCGCATTTTACCAGAAAAGCCGCGTGAAATCGCATGTTTAAAGATAACGAAATGTTACTGGTTAGTTTATATTTTTATTAACCTAACCTTTAGACGCGACCGTTTCGCTGCATCTAGGCGTCGTTCAGACTCCTCTCCTTCCTACACCGCGACTTTCTCACAATCTCTTCTTAAACGTATGGACCACAAAACATTTTTTTAAATATTTATTTAGTTCTCTCTAAAGCTTTTCCCGAATTTCCTCGTTAATCCCTAAAATTCCCTGCAATCGTGTCAAAATTCCCATTTCCATTTTCACCGAAATTGAGTTCGAAAATTTCCTGAAGAAGAGAAAATTCCCTGCATGGAACGTCACCGGCCCAAGCAAAGCGTTTTCCGTCCGCAGTGGTCAGACTAGCTCTCGAAGCACGGCAGCTTGCAAACGTCTATAGATATCGATATTCTTGACGCGATTCAGTTTTGTTTAAGTTTCTTGTTCTGTGTATCTAGTGCCATAATTACTTGCTTCAATTGTAGATGTCACAAACATGCCAACGCGGGTCTAAAGCGTTGTCATCCGCCTTCGCTTTTTGCCTGTAATACCGTACCGCAGACTCAAATAAAGAAAAAAAAAGTGTTTTGTAAAAAAAGTAACATCCGCAGCACGTGACATCTCTAGAACCTAGGTCTCTGTGTCAAAAAACATAAAAAGTTAAAAAAAGAAAAGAAATGTTTGTGCCACATTGTGGGGTTTGTTTTTCCGTGAAAACGTTGTATTGGCATCGGCATTCGTTCGCTGTACTTGATCCTGTAATCGCATTCATTTTCTTTCTGCGTGTTTCTACCTTAAAAGTGGCAGCGATGGTAACTTGGATACCTTGGTAACTGATTCTGCGAAAAGCAGCACACTATGTCAAATAAAACAAACGCACATAACATATGTCACTTCTAATGTTGAGGCTATTCAGTTCAAGATTATGTACGCACAATTGCGGGTTTTATCCCTGTTTAGCGGCAATTCAACTAAAAACCGAAGGCCTTTAGTTTAAGGAATCGACAAACCAGCTCCAACGAAAGTCCTTAGTCATTAATTAATCTATATATTCATCTGTTTATTTACGTAGTCATGAACAGCTGATGCTTTGGTAATGATGCGCAAACAATGAGGCTACAAATGGGCCAGGAACAACTTAAATATACTATAGATATTTTCAAGACGTCAATATTCGTCTATATTCGCTGCACCACGCTTTGCATTCGCATACAAGCGTATGCGAGTCATGAGGGTAGTTTAGATTATTGGACTAATAATAAAGATATGAGAAATTTTATAAAGGCTTTTAATTGTCCGTGAAGCAGGGGTATATACATATAGTTTCCTAAAATTAAATTAAACGGAGCTAGACGTAATTTAGTACTGAAGTTTTGAGTGTTAAAACTCAACGAAATATGAATGGCTATGTCTGGTAGCTCCTATCGCACGTTATCTTTAAAATCAGTCACTCGTTGAAAGGGGAAAAAAACGCCTGTTTTTGCTAAACCCGTGCAAACGCTACATGTCTTTCTTTTCTCTCTGTAGATCTTGTAGCTCCGACCACGTCAGAAAGATCGAATGTAAAGCCATAAACGACGAAACTGGGAACGGTGATTGACTGGACGGAAACGGGCGACAGTTACGTCACCTGTTCCAAGGAGACAGGACTGGAATGCTTGAACGACTACCAGAAACCTGGCAAAAACTGTCACAACTACAAGGTTCGCGTCTTCTGCGGCTGCCGTAAGTCTGCTCTGATGCCTTCTCGT
>JAZHYW010033524.1:0-18204 GCA_037355805.1 Ixodes ricinus
CGATTCGCCGGCAAATACTCGGAGTTCGTTGTATAAAAAAGGAGGTTGCGGCATCGTCAAGGATTGGGCGTTACTTTTCTGGTAGGCTAAAATGTACCAGTACAGAGGGGCATTTGGATGCGTCTTGCAGAATAATATACACTCTCTAGAAAAGGGCGCCTTCTAGTAGCGGCTGCGCCAGTTATGCCGGTCCGCATATTCGGTCACCTACTCTGAGCGTGTATTGGACACGAGGATTGCGTCAGCGCTTGGAACGAGCTCGGCTCAGCTCGCATCCAATACGAGTGGTGCGCCACCGTTCGGCGAGGTCTCGGGTCCAATCACACACTTCGTGCCCAAGAAAGAGCGACCTCTAATGTTGCTCGATGCAGTGTCGAAGATATCTGTTAAGAAGGAGCAGCATAAAAATATGTGCCAATACAAATGCTCAAATATATTACAAGTTTAGCTAAAACGTTCACTCTGAAGTTAGCTAGATTACTGAATATATTCGTGCCTCATTTGCTATAAAAGAAAACACAAATTAAAACCGTATTCCATCTACATATCGTTCAAATATTTTAAAAATGTTTATTACTACAGTTGGAAATACAAACGCAGGAACATGTTTTGCTAAAAAAGCAAAGAATAAAAGACACTAGCTGATACTCGATAGTATTTTTCTTAAATATGTAAGATGTCCTCCTTCGAGAACTAATCTGGTGTTATAAAAAATAAGCATGTCCTAAATGACTCCTAAACACGTGCCTTTTTGAACCTGCGGAATCTATTAAAATTGTGACTACACCAAGCATCCGCGAAAACTGTTGTTATTTTTGCAGGGTATCGATATGGTCAGAGACAAAATCTGCCGAATGGACCACGGTCTGCCTGTTAACAAAGTCTGAGCGTCCCTTTCGTACAATTCTCAATTTTTCTCGAATAAAACTAAAACCTCAACTAGATCGTTTGTTTGGAGAACATGAATATATCAAAACTTGGAACGAGGTACTTTGACCACTGGCTCTAATGAAATACCATAAAACACTTGAAATATACTTAAACACAGAAATACAACTACTCTTATCTAATTCTGTTCTGATGCAAAGATACAAGTTTAAATTGTATCATTAAAATGCAATCGCAATACTGCTTAACACCAGCTCTCTTTGAGAACATGCACGCTACACCATCGTGGTATGTAACTAAGTGCCTCAAGCAAGAATAATACTACAGATGCAAAACGAACCCTAATCGTCTACGCCGACGTCCATCTATGATGCTCTGATTATAGGCAGTGCATTGCAGTATCGCCAAATATAAACCTGAACGGCAAGAAACACGCGCCATGAAGTCACATGTTTGTCCCAAGCCGTCTTCCGGTGTAATAAGCTTATCTTGGCTGAGCGCGTTTCCTTGAATACGGATTAAAATTTGGAGCCGGCATCACCATAAAACAACAAGTAGAAGACGTCATTTTCGATTCCAACTACTCAGTGATAAAAAAGCTAAAAAAAGACAGTTCCGGCACGCCCCAGAGCGACCGTGTAATCCGCCATTAAATATTTACCCTAGTTAAAAAATAATTATATATACAAAAAAGTAAAATGTGAAATTTGTGCAAAGGTCCAGTAAAAGCGCGGCTGTCGTTCTCGACGTCATTGATCCCTTTTATTTTTTTTACTTTTTATGTCTTTCCACATCACTGTGTTGGAAGTGGTTAACTCTGCCCTTTATCTGAAGTGCGACCATGCATTCTGCTTCTTGCCCACTTCCTCTTCTACTGCTGCGTTTTCTCTCGTCGCGAAGAGATACTACGCTGTTATTAACATTTATTTTTCAGACTGACCACCGAACTACAAGCGAAGTTCTGTAAAGAAGTAGCTTGTAAAAAAAGAAAATAGATAATCATTCTGCAGACACAAGAACATAGCCGAATCAATGTACCGGAAGTTTTAGTTATACTTCCTGCTCTCTCTCCTCATTTGGTGTAGGCACAATATCTAAAACGTGACAAATGCTTCAAATATTGTCCAACTGCAAAACGACAATGTCTGAGTGTTCCTACCGTGAGATTGCTTCCGAGTGAGCTTTGCTCGCTTTGAGGTGTCCGGTTATTTTTATGGCCGGAAGCCATTCCGGGGATAAGATCCTTCTAAAGTCTAAATACGCTTTCAGAATTATTTTAAGAAAAAGCGAAGTAGCGTATTTAAGATTGAGAACAAAATCTTCCTTAAAGTATCTTGAATACTGCATACTGAATATGGTATAGAGCAGGGGTGGCCAGGCTGATCCGTCCTAAGAGCCCCAAACCAAACCACGAAACTTCCAGGAGCCGCGGGGGGGGGGGGCGGTCTCTTGTTCAGAGCAGTAAACGAAACTCGAACTGCTTTTAATCTATCCGAGTCAAAAGCAGTTCAACTGTACATAAGGGAGCACAAGACTACCAAACCGCAACCTGGCTTTCTATTTAAACCTCGGTCCATTTCTCTTTTGGGGGAAGTGCTCCTGTGACCGGGAGGGAGGCGGCGAAGGGGGGGGGAGGGAGGGAGCCACGAGCCGCACTTTAACACGCGAAGAGCCGCATGCGCCTCGCGAGCCGCAGCTTGGCCACCCCTGGTATAGAGGATAAATATAGTCACATACAGGTTAAAACAGAATCCCTGGATCTCTGTGCGTGCAGAGCACGAGACATCTCGGGAACTGCTGCCTGCCTCCTGTGAATTAAATTTATGGCGACTTCACGCAGGCGCCGAACGCTTAGTGAGATCAGACTATTAGGGTGATCCTTTGATCAACCGCCCAAACTTGGCATATTTTAATGCATTAGCGATATATGCCCAATTCGCAGCGACGTGACCTCCCCATGTCACGTAAAGTCGAGCGCAAGTCGTGGTGCAACGTGACTGACGTCAAGATGAAGTGCCACCTGACGGGGCGTGGCCCGACATCACGCGACCTGGTAACGTGATAGTATGCCACTTTTCACCACGACTTGACGCCCAATGTTCGTAGATCTGATAGAGTTGTTGTCACCGTGACGTCACTTGACATCACGACGTGGCTTGACGTTACGTCACACGAAGTGACAGTGTAAAACGACGTGACAGGCCTGCAGTAAATGACGTCGCCCTACACCACGACTTGACGCACAATGTGCCCAGATCTAATAACGTTTTTGACACCGGGACGTCACTTGGCACCACGACTTGACACCGGGACGTCGCCCGACCTGTCATGGCCTTACACCATACATGTACGTAACGCGTTACAAGTAACGAGTTACTTGTACCTGGATTACTATTTTCGGTAACGAGTAACGTATTTAGTTACTTTTCTAGAAAAGGAACGAGCAACGGTATTTAGTTACTTTGAAGGCCAAGTAACGAGTAACGGTATCTCGTTACTTTGAGAAGTAACGTGTACAACACCGCTTTATAACGGCCTTGTTTTTATTCTAACCTGAGTATGCGTCTATTGCAACAAAGGCAGATGGGCAACCCGAAAAACAACTAAACTGTATGGCAATACAGCAACGTTTATCGCTGAACACGTCAGTCGAACAGTTCGACTGACGTGTCCAGCGATAAACGTTGCTGTACTGAATTCAGCTGGGATTGTCCTTCACCGAGCGAGCTCAATCAGGTTCGTTGGTTGAACCTTCTAGAGACGGGTACGGACCGAATGTAAACCCCGGAGGTTGCAAACACGGCAAGGCACATGACCCATTACCCGCTGTCCTCAATGACGGAGCAGTTCCCGAAGATTCACCAGCTCTTCCTGAAGCACAACACTGCCGTTCCTTCGAGCGCGTAGGTAGAACGACTGCTTCAGCGTCGCCGGAGATGTATTTTCAAGGAAGCGGGGAAACATAACTGATGAAAACTTCGACAGGCAGCTGCTGTTTAAGGGCAATGACAACTAAAAAGAAAACTAAACCATGAAACAAAAACAGTTGTGAATTTGGTCGTCAAAGTAACGTGAAAAGTAACTCGTTACTTTTGAGGTAACTCACGCGTTCCTTTTGAGAATCGGTAACGAGTAACGTATTTAGTTACTTTTTGAGCGAGTAACGAGTAATGGTATTTTGTTACTTTTTTGGTAACGTGTACATGTCTGCCTTACACAAGTTACGGGGTCCCGTGACGTGCGCAGTGGCAGCAGCCACGTGACCCATAGTGACGTCCCGCTAAAATTTAGATGATGACGGCATTTGTAGATGAACCGCCCACAAAACGCTACGAACAAAAATCTGCAGCTGCGTGTTCAGGTGAGCAGCTGCACTTGTAGAGCTGCTCAAGGAGCGAGAAAGGTCGGTCCTTTGCTGAAAGCGTTTTATTATACCTGTAGTGGTCGTTTTACTTTTTAATTTTATTTTATTAGCACTTGTGAGCAAGTCAATAAAAGCGCACTTTTGTTTATTTAGCAATACTGCGGTTTTAAATATAAAATATATTAGACAAATAAAACATTATTTCAGCTTGTGAGAGTACTTAAAAAATCTTGCACTCTTATTTGGTACTTATGGCTACATGTACTTTTACAGTCAGGCCTGTCTAGGCAACTTAGACACTCTTCATTTAGGTGTTTTTCGATAAAATATCTGCGCACCGGTTTTCTACCAACAAAATGATTCACCCGAACTCTCAGCTGAACGCTGACGAACAACTCCTATCCTTATTGATTGAACACAAGTCCCTGCCAAACACTGACGCAGCACCCATGTTGAGTCCGTTCCGCGCTCGGTCGTATTTTGGTGGCGTAAATATTTCTAGTGAACAAACCTTGCCAATCTCGCTTATGTCAGTGTGAACAATAAATCAAACATTTGGAGTGTTTTCTTTTTTCTTAGCTTGAGGTGTTTTTGATAAATTGGTCACTCGAAAAGTTTTCTGACGAAACAAATAAAAAAGGTGGATGCAGAGATTAGGCGGGACTCCACGAAGCCTCATCCTCTCTTAAAAATACTAGCCATCCATCAGCTACCATGGCCTCGCATATATTAACCGCAGACTTGGGTTGCAATGCATCCGCCCACTCGCCTACAGGATAGCCAACTTCTACGAACGCAGTGTAGAAAAATTCATCAGCCATCCGCTTTAAAATTAGGACCTCGCATCATGTTCCTTCTTCCTGTCCTGGATGGCGAAAAACTGAACTGCGCGGCTAGCGATTTCCAACCCCTGAGGAAGCCGTCTCAGTCCTACAAGGGCACTTATATGCATTGCATGACGCCCCGTGGAGCCAATGCTTACGGGATGATTTGCAAGTGTGGGTCGTTCTGTCCAGTGTCAATAAGAATACTTAAATAAATTACATAGTTGGTAGAAAAGTGTTTTCAATCTGTTATGAATGTCTCAGAACTTTTCTAGTGATCCTCACATTTGTATTGTTATGTTTCGCAATATTTTGACACTACCCACAAATCGTTTTAGAGGTGTCGAGCGCTTGGTGGTCAGTAGCGTGTCTACAATATGTTTATACTTTATCAATATCTTGCTTAAAACTTTTACCTATTCATTGTCGTACCAGCTGCTAAGATTTTTCACATTTCTAGCAGCAAATTTTGTACACATTTTAATGTTTTTTTTTCGTGATTTGCAGTCTTCACACTTCATATGAACATTTAAGATTGGTTTTAGGACAGGTGTCATCATGATATTACTTATAACAATTTTAATGCTTTATTGTTTATAAGAGTTTTGTGATTTCGCTTTGCGTTAATAATATTTTATATTCGGTGAGAATATATTTTATGAATTGATCGAGCGTCTGCTTGTATGGAACCAAATGGATGCATCGTGTTCATGTGAATTAGAATCCTTGAGTTGGCTTGATTTTGCTTGAATATAACTTTAGCATGTTTTCAGTTTAAAAGTGATTGCACATTCAAGAGAAGTCTTCTTCTTTTATTCTAGCTACTACTGTATTCTAGCTTCAGGACATTCTAAATGTTTATCAATAATTTGTTCATTTATCACTACATAATAGCTTTACTCATTTGCTTGATTTCACCATATTATAGTAAATATAACATCGCGTGATAGCATTCTATATGTATTATTTTATGTATTATCATCGATATAGCTTCTTTTTTAAAAAATCGTATTCAACTTAGATATGTAGGCATTCCGAGGTTCAATATTTGAAATAAAACATACAGCTTTAAATTCTCAGATATAAAGAGGTGCTCGTTTTACCTTAGGTCCAGACGCAGCCGATGCTTCGAGCTTATGCGACTAAATCAGATAGGATCAAGAAACGCACCATCATGCGGTTCGTCGTGTTTCCGTACGTGCTCTATTATCGCTTAACCAGTCATAATTCGAAAATGCCAAGTGACTTGAGCTTTTGAAACTGCTTGATTTGCCCCATTACCCCGTAGCGTCGGCTGCATCTGGACTTAAGTTCAAAATAATTATAGTTGGTCCTAATTTCTGGAATGACATATTGTCGAATTTCCTTTCTTTGAGAGTATTTAGGTTTTCAATTATTTTTGTGAGTAATTTAATATATATTTTTCAACATTAAAGAAGTATTACAATTTGTTTTAATGAAAAATATCCAGAGATACGAAAACAAAAAGACAAGACTTGAAATCAAGACAGCAGTTGAACGTAAATGTAATGCGGAAGCTACATTAGAGTGGTAACTTGGGCGAGTTGGCGAAGCATTACTAACGAAAAGCAGAGCAAAAAATGACGAAGGACAGGTAGGAGTAGACACGACAAGAGCTGACTTACAATTGTTTTTTATTATATATAAAAACAGAGCCGTCGAAACACCCAAAACTCCAAACACTGCTAATCTGCCGATCTTATCAAGGTAAGATAAAATAGGCAGATATTCAGTGTTTGGTGTTATTGGTGTTTCGTCGGTTTTGTATTCTTTTATCTTGAAACTCAGTTTAAGTCAACGCTTGCCGTGTCTACGCTACCTGTCCTTTGTCATTTTTTTGCGTTGCTTTTTGTGAGTGGAAGCTACATAAAGGAGCATCCTTATGAATATTTCAGCATGCCAATTTGAGTTCTTAGACCAAATAAATTAAATTGACTTACCCACAGGCTGGAGCTGTGAGTACATTTTCGCTCGAAAACGTAGTGACCGCTCCACTATGCCGCATCTTATTATTCGAAGAGAAGGGTTTACCTTGCTTCCTGATTGAAGGAAACCGTGGGTCATAACGGCAGACATAATCAATGGAATTCTAACTTTAGATATAATCCTTCAACATTAACTAATTTTTACAAATTATCACAGTGTTTTTACTAAACCGAATATTATCCTTGAAAATGCGCGCATGACAATTCTCAGGTTATCTGAGGAACTTAGACATGGTTGAACAGTGGACATATCAAGTAAACCGCTCTTTGAACAATCATATATCTACCGTAAAGATCGCATGATTCCATAAAACGTGACGTAACTGCCATAAACAGTCTACAGTCCTCTGCTGTTGATGTCGCTAATTAACTTAAACTTGTATGGGTCGCACTAAAAATATTTTACTTGAAATTTGTATCGGGAGTGTGTTATCGCCCTTCTAGCTCTGAAAGAGGCTTTTCTGGGAAACTTGGCGACTGTGCTATTCTGCGGGTCGCAGAATGAAAAGCTGATGGCCGGCAACAGGGACAATAGAAAGTGGATCGTTTACCACATCAAAAGAACGCCATCATATGTAAACATCAAATATTGAGCAGCCAGCCAGGCCAGCGGAGCATCCACCTCGTGGTCCCAGCGTCACTGATCGTGACCACCGATGTGACACGAGCGAACGCGGCCGTGCTATGTCACACATCTACCCACCTTAAAAAATAAGAGAAATGAAATAATGTTGGATGATACGCAGTTCTAGAGTCCTCCAAAAGGTCGTTAATGTCAGCTAAGCACCCTGGTACTGACCAGACGTTCGCTCCCGCGCTTTCCCTACGATGTCTGAAAGCATTCAGGTGGTACAGCGCATCTTCCACTCTTTTTATGTGTATGGTCTTGGCACGATGCGCTGACTTCGGTACTTGTGTCGGAATCTTCGGTAATGTCTACACTACTGGAAGTTTCTTTTGGAAGCGGGACTAGGTGTGTGCGGTTTCGGCGAACGGACTTTCTATCAGTTTCAACCCGGTAAGAATCTGGGCTCCTCTGCTTGACCGCTGAAGACACCTTGGCGTTGTAGATCAATCAGCCAGACGTCCGTATTGTCATCCAGTAAGGGCAGATCCCGGACGCCGTGACGTCGGTCGTAGTCTTGCTTCTGCCTATGGCGATGCTCACTCTCGAATTATATTGATCTGCTTGTTGTCGGGCATATGGGGACGAAGACTCTCCGCGGCCACTGGGAGTCTCATGCGAAGCCTTCTTCCCATCAGCAGCTCAGAAGGGCTTTAGCCATTCTTGAGAGGGCTGGCCCGGTACACAAGGAGCGTCTGGTAGGGATCCTTTGATTTATCTAGAGATCCTGTAATACGGGTAAAAGAAAAAGGAAGAAAACGAAAATACAAACTGAGTTGTAAGTTAGCGCGACGTGAGTAATCGTTTTTCTGGTGCGCGTGCATTTTGAGTGTGAGCGAGTTTAATGTTGCGCTATTTTCTACATGATCCTGTAATTATTTTTATCGATGCCTTGGCAAGCCCGTTAATTTGAGGGTAGTGGGGACTCGAGGTTTTGTGGCAGAAGTTGTACTGCTGCACAAACTTCGCAAACCTCGGAATGGCACGTCTTGGAATATTGAAGCCCGTTATCCGAGTCTGACACTTCTGGAATTTCGAGTCTCGAGACAAGAGACTTGCAGTAGTTCACACCTGCTGCTCCGGTAGGCTGTTCAGGCGGACTAACTCGGAATGCCGTGAGTAATAATCAGTAACTAGTCAACCAGCATTGACCATTTAGGAAGAACAGGTTGATTCTAACTCGTTGCGAAGGCTTTTCTGAGAACTGCGTTGGTTTCATTGGCAGTTTCTTGTTTTGACTGTGCTTCAGACAGACGTTCTTTACCAGGTGTCCAATGTCTGTGTCAATATGGGGCCACCACACCAAATTTCTCGCTCTTGCCCGGCACACTTCTATGGTAAAATGTCCTTCATGAAGCTGATTGAGGACTGACTCTCGGAATGTTAGAGGAATAACAACCCTGGGACCACACATCAGGACGAATTCCCCTTGGCAAGGCCATCTTTGAATGGCCAAAATGCCTTGCGGTCTGCTTCTACATCGCGGCGAGATGGCCGTTCACTCGCGCATAACTTCATAATCTGTTTACATTCCAGGTTCAGGTTTTGCTCATAGGCGATTTGCTTCAGGCTCGGATGAGTCGCCTGTAGAGAGAAGCTCACGTGCACTACGGAGCCCTGTTCCTCCTCGGCGAGCTCTGTTGTTTCGGACTGTTGGACTTGACAAGTGGAGAGGACGTCGGCAGCTGTGACGTCTTTTCCAGGAACATACGAAATGTCGGAGGCATACCTCATGAGGCGCATTCGCATCCTCTCGAGCTGTGGCGTTAAGTCGTCGATCTCCTTTGATCTAAAAATATAATCCAGTGGCTTGTGGTCTGTTTCTAGATGGAAGTTTTTTCCGACGAGGAAGTCCAGAAATTTTTCACACGCCCTTACTTGGGCGAGGCCTTCCTTTTCAATTTGCGCGTAGCGGCGCTCAGTGTCAGAAATAACTCTTGATGCATTGCTATGACATTGAAACGTCAATATTCATGCTTCTGTTGCAGGACGGCACCCAGATCGTACGAAGACGCGTCTGCTGTGACCACAGTCTCATTGTTCGGGTCGTATGTGCCGAGTACAGGATCTGAAGACAAAATCGTGTTCCACCTTTTGAAGGCTTCTTGCTGGCTTTGCCAGAAAAAGTCCCTGTTTTGACGACAACATATATGAGAACGGCTACAACAACTCGGCCATGCTTGAGACAAATCTTGCCAGTTATGTTGCCATGCCCATCACACGCCTCAGCTCTTCTTAGGCATAGGGCTGGGCACCTCAGCAACATCACGAAGTTTTTGTTGTCGGGTCTTCGTTGTTTTCTAGGACG
Organism: Ixodes ricinus; assembly: GCA_037355805.1. Classification (NCBI taxonomy): domain Eukaryota; kingdom Metazoa; phylum Arthropoda; class Arachnida; order Ixodida; family Ixodidae; genus Ixodes; species Ixodes ricinus. Next base: position 10,016 of record JAZHYW010033524.1, read on the forward strand.
TGACCAAAAAGGAAATTCCGGTCTCGCTGAATGGGCACTTATGTTCAGGGTGACTCCTGCAGTACTGAGACGACTCATGACGTGTCGCAGCCGTTCATTATGTTGCTGTCTTGTCAACCCCAGATGAGCACGTCATCCATGTGACAGACGACTGCGTTGAGACCTTTTAGGATCAAGCCATTCGTATCTGGAAGCGCTGGGGAGCTAAAGACATGGCAAACGACAAACGCGGTTTAGAACAAAACCGCCCGAATGGCGTGATGAAGGCGGTAAGAAGCTTGCGGTTTTCGCTGATTGGGATCCGGAATTTGCGTCTATCTTTGAAAAAAATTCGCTTCTTAAAAGCATGCAAAACGTGTGCTCCACGTCAGGAATGGGGTGCCATTCTCGCAAAATGAACTTTTTAGTTTTGTTTAGCCGACGCAGATGCGGAGTGCTCCAGGTGATTTAGGCACAACCACCATTGGCATGCACCAAGATGTTGGTTCAGCAACTGATGAGATCACTCCTTCGCTCTGCATACGAACGAGTTCCTGGTTTGTTGTCTGATAGAGTGGCAGGGATACCCTTGAGGAGACGTTAGCGCGAACGGTTTGGCGTCCAGCTTTAACTTGACGTCGTATTGTTCTTTCATAAATTCGAGTCCAAGAAAGAGGTTTGGATGTTCGGACTCGACGTTTTTGTTTCTTTTTCGATGATGCCAACTCGTGCTGCGAGTTTGCCGTGAGCGTCTAGATTTTCCATGACAGGTTTCTCTAGAAGTGGTGATTTTACACTTCGGAGTATGTGCACATCTTCGAAACTTTCTCGCACCTTGAGAGCCATCTTCCTCCGCACCATGCCCCCAAGGACGAGTAGTTTACCGTTGGGGACGTTGAGGGGCGTCTCGCTGGCTGGAGCTCTATCTTTTTGAACACGGTGTGGAAGAGGTCTTCCGGAAGTGTCGACCTTGAACACAACTTCCTTGCTATTCGCGACTCCAATTCACTATAGGTGGCGCCACTCGTTCTTCAAAATGGCGGTTATATTGAGGGTCGTAGATACGTGCCGGTATACCAGTTGCTGATACTGTCAAGTGTGCTGGCTTCATTGAGCCACACAAATTAATCCTGCTTATTCGAGGAAGCTAGAGTGTTATGAACGCAAGTCACTTCTTCATCCTCAAAACAAAAACGGTGTTCAGCGTGATATTTACGCCAGGAGGCACGTTTTCATTCCGGAACGAAACCGAAACTAACCTTTATTTTTTATTTATTTTTCAGTATTGGTGTTAAATTCGGATTCTTTCGTAACTCAATATGTGTCTCACAGCGTAATTATTGAGCTAAAGAAGTTGTTCGTGGAAACTTTATTTTGTGACACACGTGTTCGATCCAGGCACTTTAAAATATTTTGGAGAGTTTAGTGTCCATTTAAACACAAGATCTTTCATACACCTCGGAGGTAACATAGATTACTGCATTTGTTGAAAACAACAGTACTGATATTTGCGTGTTCTTACTGCGGTCGTTTTAATTTGTTTTGGGTTATTTAGATGACTTTGCTTTAACATTACTCCCAGCGCGAGAATAACAAAATCAATCAAAATTTTACAAAATATTACTACGGGTGATGAGTCTAGAATATGTTCACAAAACGTAGAAATTAAGAAACGCTGCGCCCACAACAAAAACCCGAAGACAGAATCAGAGTCAGACAGAAGAAGTGTCTGTGTTTTCTGAAGCAACGCGTGACGCATGGGGTTTTACATCCAATGTTTGAGCTTTGTCTATCTTGATAACGGTGCCTGTTTTTCATGTGCTAAACAGAAAACAAAAAGAGACGTACGTTTTGGAAAAACTATTATAATTAAATGCCATATTTTTGCGATCATGGCGTTTATTGGACCTACATTCACACAATTTGTATTAATATTAATAATACAATTACGATATTTTAATCCGTAGTTTTTCAAGCATAATAAAATTTGTTGCTTATAGTCTTATTTCAAACGCGCGTACAATTATGGCAATCAAAAATGTGAAAATGATCATCACTGGTGCCAATTGCAGCATTTTTAATTAACAAGTTATAAAATAAAAAAGCCCGAAATTCATTAACACAATCTAGTTAATTTGAGTTGTCCATGTAAAATTACATTAATTGTACTTAAAGCCTAGCCTCTTATATACAGACAAAGCCTGGCAGATATAAGAGGCCCTGTCCATCGGGGCAGTGAAGAGTTTTGTTTACATTCGGAAATGACATTTCGCGAGCCATGATCGCGAGAAGTTCCGCCACGCCCGCTGAGCAGGAGAACCGGGGGACACTCACTAGAGCGCTTCCCACTTCCGCCACGGGAGGGCCAACAACGAGCTGGAGACGCGAATTGGCGATCACAGCCTCGCCCCATTTTGAAGAGTTTTCGTGCTCTGCGAGGCCCAGAAAACGTGCGTCTTCTTGAGCGCTGCGGACGGTTGGTGTCGAACGACAAACGGTAAGCGAAGTGTCTTTTCTTTGTGCACTTTCTGCAAATAGAATCCTTTGCTGGACGCACACTTTTAAAATGACGGTCACGGCCGCACCATCCGCAAGATCCTGTCCGCTTCTTACCGCTTGAGACTTTTGCAGTCTTTGACATTGAAAGGCTTGATGCGGCCGCGGGATTTTTTCCTGGATTCTTTCACGTGAACGGCTGTCTTTTCATGAATCGTACGTTGTCCGTGATGGCTTTTTGTGCCTGTCCGTTTTGAATTTGTTTCTGTTGCTGACGCACAGACTCGCGTTAACGTGCAACAGTGAATACTTTTGTAGGTCTAGGTTCGCGTCGAGTTGCAGCATTTCAGACACCTTTCTATCTCTAGGTCAGCGACGAGTCTATCTCGGATGAATTTTCCCGAAGGACCCCGTAAGTTGCAGGTGTCTGCCAGTGCATGCAATACCGTGATAAAGTCTTCAACCGACTCACCGTCCTGCTGAATCCGAGTGTTGAAGCGCGCCCTTTCGAAGATAATGTTCCGACTGGTAATGAAGTAGGCGTCGACCTTGCTCAGGACCAACTCGAAGTTCTTGTTTTAGCACATGTTTTAGGGACTGAAGCAAGAAACATTGGGTATGTCTGGGAACGCCATCTGCATTGTTTAAACCTGAGCTATTACTCTTGTGGCGCCGCTCTAGCCTAGTGCCTGAAGCAAGAAATACTGGGTAGGCAGGAAGCCGTGATCGCATAACATGCAAGTACGGCTGAAACTGCGGCCTGGCGGGCCAATCCGAATGTGACTACGTTCACCGGAGTGCGCTTGTACTGCGAATGTATTTTTCTCTGGCTTTACAAAAGAGTGTTTAGAAAATTCTGAAATGCCTACCTCGTGAACCTATCGAATTGGCTACAAATCAATTGTTTAAGTTTAAATACAAGCAAAACTAAATATGTAATTTTTAAACCAGTAAATAAACCAGATTGCAGCTCTATCAATATAACTTTTGATGGCACCTTATTAGAGCAAGTAAGAGATCAAAAATTTTTGGGTGTATGGTTTTCTGAGGACCTATCCTGGAATACTCATGTCAATAAACTTAAAACTGAATTATCTCGAGTTACTGGCAGCATATATAAAATTCAAAACTTAGTACCAACCGGGTTAAAACAAATGTTATACTATTCCTTATTTTACTCCAAAATTAGTTACGGTATATTGGTCTGGGGAACAACAACAGCTACGAACTACAATAAAATAATTATATTACAAAAGAGAATACTACGTATATGTGAAAACTATAGAGGTGATAAAAGAAACTTAAGCACACAGCCACTTTTTGTAAAATATAATATGCTCAAGGCTAACCAGGTTTACTACTTTAAACTGTTACAATGGATACATAAGAACGAACTGCACACCACCTCAACAAATAGCGTGAGCGCATATACGCTCCGAGATCCAAAGATAAAAATGCCCACCATAAGAACAAATTACGGCCGACAAACTTTAACTTTTCAAATAATTAAAATCCTAAACAACACAGATATGAACATAGACTATAACACTACTTTCTATAAATTCAAAAGTAAATGCAGAACGCTTCTGGTTGGTGGTGCTATTACATTTTCATTGTGAAGTTTTCTTTCCATTTCTAGTTTCTGAGCTTATCTTATTCGTGATCTCTATGTGTATGAAGTTAGACCAATCTTTTCTCTTGGTCAAAGTTTTATATTAGTGACCCACCTGAATGTACATTTATTTGTTGTTGTTGTTGTTGTTTTGTTTTTTTTGCGTACAGCATGCATTACTTTGCTGATGTCCAACGTTAATCGATGTGTCACGAAAGTGGTTTTTACTATTTCAGCTGATTGCCTGTGTATAATCTAATCTTCGCTCTGATTTGTTGCCTTGTTGTTTCGTTGTGATTGATAGTGCGCTTTGCCTGGCTTGTGCGATCCTGTGATTGCGGCTTCCAGAGTGTGTATTTTCTGCTTTGTTGCATTGTTGTTGTATATGACACTTTTATCTTTTTTGCCACGGCTGAACTGTTGGGGGGTAGAGGCTCCGTCAGGCACTTGTGCCTTTATCTCTGCCCCCCATGCGAAAAAATATCCGCAAAACAAAACAAATAAAAAGACGTATCAGGCTTTTCGCTGCGTCATTCTCCAATATGTGTGCGTTGCGCTCCTATAGGTAGCGGGATATCGAAGCCGTCCCTCACGCAATGGGGGGCTTATCGTTCACCTCTTTGCCAAGGTAACCGAGCCAAGTTATAATCTTGGGCAAGGTATAACCACTCTCACCGGTACTGCCTGGCTGTTACCGGCAGGCTGTACTGTCACAACAAATTAAGCAGTGAAAAATAAAAAAATCTCGACGCTGAAAATTAGAGCAACCGTCCTCGCACAAACACTAGGGGTCCATATATAGGGCGAGGTAATTCTGAACAATCACACAACCAAAATCTATTATCTATTCAACAAATTTGTGCCACAGAACAAGATGCCGAAGGAAGTATAGTCTTATTTTCGCTAGGCTCGCTTCATTTTGCAGCGTGGTCAAAAGGCAGCAGCGGCACATCCTCGTGGCGATGAGAAGCCGTCAGTCCAAACTCGTCGTTCCGTCAGTCGGAGAAATAACATCACACATCACACACCACACACAAACACTCGAACCTCACGCCGAACGTAGAAACGAACTTGAATACCCTTGCGCCTATGCTTAGCGAGAATATGCAGGCTCCTCGGAATTTCTGAGGATCCGCGCATCCAAAAGATTAATCTAACAACGAAATGCATCGGCTGCTATCACGACATGCCAAGCAGAAAGCAAGACGGACTTCATCGCATCCTTGAGCGACCATCGAGACGGGCGTCTCAATGGAGGGAAATTTCACGAAGTGAGAGGAAACTTCGCCAAAAATAGGTAAATTTTAGGCGTCCAATGCAAGAGGGAGAAACATGAAACACCCGTCATGTCTGCACTTCAGGCGGTCGCCCTTTGTACGGAGGCCCTAATTCCAAAGGCCTATCGTCTCCTCAAGATCCTAGCGACCGTGCGCGTAACAATGGCAGAAGCTGAGCGCTCGTTCTTCTTCACTACGGCGGTTGAAAACATAACTGAGAGCGTCCACTTTGAATGAGCGACTGCTCGGTCTAGTGCTTTTTAATGTCCATCGCGACATTGAAGTTCAAGCGGTGGACATCCTGGATATTCTTTGCCTTGAACGCAGGCGGCCGCATTTTAATACGTAGGCGCTTGGCATAAACGAAACGATCAAGAGAGCTTGTAAATTGCTTTCTGAAATAACTAGTCACAGTTACTTTTTTATTCGCGAAAATTTATAGTCGAAAGCACGTAATTCGATCAGTACACAAGGTGTGAGTGACCGCAGCGCCACCCGTTGCTTACAGTGCCATTAGTTTTTACAATTCATTTAATTTTCCTTACATCACTGACATCGTTTTATATTACTCACTATGTGTGCGCTTTATTATGTTCACATTAGTTTTATTTAACTATGTATTTCAGTGAGCATAGTTTTTTATACTTTGCCTTTTAAATTGCCATCCTTCAACCCCACAACTTTTTCGAAATATCCGTTTGCTATATATCTTAGATCAAGTTGCGCATCCCATCAAATAAGCATGAGTGAAGAAATATTGACTATTCTATTTATCTGAGCATTTTCAACCCCGCAAACATTCCTCTTGGAAAGCATATAGTGTTGGAGATAGTCCGCTCTCCTTTGCTCCGTGCCTAGTGCAAGACCGGCTGCGTATAAGGTAGTGAGCGGGCCCAATGCTGGCACCGGGGCACCGCGTAGGGGAGGAGGGGGGGGGTTTCGACCCCGAGCCCCCCCCCCCCCGTGCCTACGCCACTGGTCACGAGTGACGTCACGGGAGAGGAGGAGGGAGGGGAGGAAGAGGGATGAGGAAGGAGGAGGAAGATAGGGGGAGGGGAGATGAGGAGGATGGAGGAGGGAGGGAAGTAGGATGGAGGAGGGGGAGAGGGGTGGAGGAGGAGGAGGAGGAGAGGGGGAGAAGGGGAGAGGAGGAGAGAGGAGGGGGGAGAAGGGGCATACCCTCCGCTCGTACCTCCTCCTCCTCCACCTCAAGAGCTGCGCTCTAATTCGGCATTAGAGGGAATGGTAAACGTCTTTCATTTTTTTTCTTCTCATTAAACCTATACACCTTTCCAAGAAACACTGACCCCAGGGGCAGTAAACCGTTTTCGAGCCCAGTCACTGGGTTTGAGGCTAGACTCTCACCGGCGTCCCTGCTAACCCTAACCGAGAGGACTGTGATTTCGATAGGCGCAGCCTGCGGTAGGCGCAGTTTCAAACAATGCTGGCGGCTAAATTTCTTTTCCCGCTGTATTTTGTGTTTCATGGTGCACGTATTTCTCCCGAGGTCATCGAGAAAGCATTGTATCACATTTCAAAACAAGAAAAAAGCAATGAAAAGCCTATAAACTATTTTTGTTGGGTACGCGCGCGACAGAACGAATGCGACTTGAACGTATAGGTCTAGTTTTTGTGTGTGTTTTTTACGATAAGTTTTGACGGCTCCGCTGTGATTCGCCGCATAACAAACGACAAAGCGCTTAGCTGTCAAAAATAAATTACAACAGAAGAGAGCCGAAAGGCATGCATTTTTCACGCTCACAAATAACGTGTTTACCGGTGACAGGACACGAACATACAATTTAGAACCTGTTAACATTCGAACAATATATTGTACGTACCACACGATGCAGCGTTATCCGAAAATAATTTATTTGAGAAAGATCTCAACCAACACAGTCACAGTCGACGACAGTCAGCATCTTGACGATCAGACGGAATCCAAGATGACTCTCGTTTCTGGGGCACGTTTCGTGAGAGCCTCCTTTTTCACAACAGCACCAAGTCAAATAAACGAACGCGACTGACCCGTTTCCCACCCCAACCTGGACAACTATTTTTGGAGATGACTGAGGATTCTATGCGGATTATCTTCGGGAGGGGGGAGAATCAACGCGCCTGCAAAATCGCGTCGAGGGTGGTTCGACGTCTTTCACCTCCTCGTTTCGTGACTGTCCAGCAGAAAAATGTTCTTGAATGGTGGCAGTAACCAACGTCACCAGCCTTATTTCTCACAACGGAAGATACAACACATAAAGAGTAACGCGGCACGCAAAAAAAAACTGGCGCGGAAACTTCAGGATGTGGTCGATGAAAACGCCGAATGCAAAACCGCAAAATCACTGGTAGAGGAATCCGCGCCAGAGCGGTCCTCTCAGTCCCAGAGAGTGGCAGAAAACTTCTAGCCGACAGAGGGCGCGAGAGTCAGCGCTTAGCCGGGATCAAGCATCAAAGTGCAACCATCAAGTGCCCAGAAGCGTTTTGGAAAGGTGTATAGTAACCTACACACTGAGTAGCGCTCTTATCTACCCTGTTCTTCTACCTACGTGCGCTCAACAACACTCAGAATTCCTCGTGTGTATGTTTATACGGTTAGCCCGCCTCTGCTGGCGACTCGAAACTCAGCAACAGATAAGAAATGTAGCCAGTAGTACGACCGCCAGCCTGGGGAGTTTTGAACATGCACCACGCAGTACTACTCGCTATCGGCCCCACGCCGGTAACGACGCTTCCGTCCTGCTTGAACGGGTAAAGGGGGATTTGATCCAAAATCCCTGTGTTCTGTGCAGCTAGTACAGCGAATATGTTAGACACCAGTGCACGGT
>JAZHYW010033525.1:0-10905 GCA_037355805.1 Ixodes ricinus
ACCGAGTACACTACGCTTAGGGACACCTGATGCAACAGCAACGGGACCGAAATTGCCAGACAAGTATAAAAGTAATAACATCCCGAGCTCGAGCACGGCCCCCTTCCCCCAGACTCCCGAGGAACCTGCCAAGAAAAGTCGCAGCGGCAATGCACCGACTCCGCACAAACTGTGCCTTCACCCCGGCCTACCAAGCCCGCTGGCGTGGAAGCCGAGACAGCCTCTGCCCGCTCTGCCGAGAGGCAGACCCGGACGACCAGCACCTTGTACTGCGATGTCTCCCGCTCGCCCGCGAGCGGACGGAGCTGCGGCGAAGTTACGCCGCCCTGGGATGCACCATGGACACCTGGGAGGACGTCGTCAGACCAAGGGGACCTGCAGCAGAGGTGGCACTAAGGGCCCTGGCAAAATACCTTGTCGAAACACACCTTGTTGACAACATCTAAACCCCTCGATGAGCTCGGAAGCAAGAGGACCGGGGCGTCATACTCCACGGAGCCGACTGGCCGCGACCGAGCGCCTCGGGACCCCGCTGCAGACTGACCGCTGATTGGCCGGCGCAAACAAACCGCGAGAGGCGGGGGCGGCCGACCGCCGCTATTGGCCAGACTCGGGTCCCAGCGCCCATTGGCACACAAGCAGCTGAATCTTTCTCGTTGGTGGTGCGCGTGCTAAAGGCAAGAGGCAAACCCCATCGAGGATGATTCTCCAGCTCTAATTTAGAAACAAATTTATTTAATTAATCATCTGGTTCCAGTGGCCATTTATCCGACGCGCCCCCGCGCCACGTGGACCAAACGCCCGCGCACCGCGCCGCTTCCACAGACGCGAGCGGTCGAGAGATGCCATACCGCCAAAATGCCAAACCGCAAGCCAAAGCTGCTCGCCGAAGGCCTTCGGAACGCTCGGAACCGGTCGGATTTTCTAGTCTATAGACCGTTTTACTGAAAGAGGGCGAGAGAGAAAAAGGAAAGGGCTACCGGCGCTTCCCCCTTTCTGGTTGTGTAGAAATAGTGAAAGTCCCGGATGAGAGGCTTGGCCGGTGTTGGGTGTCTGCTGTGCCCCGACTTCGTTCGCGCTTTCTTTCTGTTTTAAACTCGCAAACTTAATTAGAGTCACGGGCTTCGATGGCAACAGCCCCCCGGTCATCGAGACACCATTGCTCGGTCGTAGGGTGCACAAATAACGACAGAAAGCGTCGAATACTGTCCGAGGACCTATGTAGCTTGCAAGGAATCCGGCAAGGCGAGAGCGGCTGCAATGTCTTTAAGCTCCGTCGCTTTCCACATGACCCCTTTCTCGGCGACAGTGGATTGCGTCCATAAACCGAAAGACGTTTCCTCAACGCCATCCTCTCGACTGTGCTCGGAACATTTTGTGAATGGAGCGCGCACTGAATGCTGTACCGCCGATGAACATGGGGTACGCTCGTAAGGTGCGTGCCCGTTTTTTCGTGATAATTGCTGTTTCAGCTTGTAAAATTTTGTAACTGAATTTATCTTAATATTGATAATTTGCAATGGTGACTGACTCAATTTTATCATCTACAACACTTAGTTGAAGGCTCATTTCCGCCGCTGGGTGAGGCTCTAAATTGTTGAAAAGGTAGTTCTATCGGTTTTACTGAATCGCGATCTCCTGCGCGATACCAGAGAGCCGGCAAAAGCGCTCCTCGGAGTATCACTGGTGGGTTGTTTCCGTTAATTGGGCGCTTTGAGGCGCTGGACAGTCGCTGCAGGGTTAGTCTCGTGTGTTGCGATGTGCGTTTTCGAACCCAGTGTGCGTGTTTCGTAGTTCGAGTCATGGCATCCGCCGGTGCGGCGACGGGGGGAACAGCGGCAGCGAACGTGTCAGCGATAGAAATTGGAGGTTAGTACTCAAACTATTGCATTAAATCGTAAAATAATTCGTGGCTGCTTGGAGGCTTTCTGCAGTTCGATATAAGTACATCTAGAACGTCTTCGTTGTTCATCCACAAGGAAATATAAGAACACGGACACGCAAGATAAAAGCAGCGCTGCAAAACGATCTGTAGCAGCTCCGGGTGCTTACAAAAGTTAATTGACGTTCTTGTTTCGTGTATAGCTTGTTGATTACTAAAAACGACTACGTTGAAATAGGCCCATTGCAAGCAAAAATTGATGAATGGTTCATCATTTCCAGTCATGCGGAAAGCGATGGAGCTTAAAAATATTGCAGCCGCACTCGCCTTGCCGATTCCATGCAAGCTACATAGGTCCTCGGGCAGCATTCGACGCTTTCTGTCGTTATTCGTGCACCTTACGACCGAGCAATGGTGTCCCGATGACCGGGGGACTGTTGGCATCAAAACCCGTGGCTCTAGTTAAGTTTGCGAGTTTAAAACAGAAAAGAAAGCGCGAACGACGTTGGGGCACAACAGACACCCAACACCGGCCAAGCCTCTCATCCGGGACTTTCACTCTTTCTACACAACCAGAAAGGGAGAAAGCGCCGCTAGCCCTTTCCCCTTTTCTCTCTCGCTCTCAAAATGGCGCTACCCATGATAAAACGGTCTATAAGACCGCATTGCCTCTGCGTACATCCGGGACCTTTCTACGCTCGCCGCTCGTTGGTGCTTGATCCCACTGCACCTTTCTAGTATGCGCCGCCTTTTCCTCCGCTTGGTGGTGAGTATGTCGACGGGTCATTTCTTGTTTCCCTTTTTTTAAACTGCACTTGTTTCTTTTCTGATCTAAAATAGTGAACAAAAACTATTTTTATAAATAATTGAAACAGTTCGTGCCAACTATATTTTGTATTTCGACTAAAAAGAAGCTTTTAGCGGCTCTGACCAGTAGTAAGCCCAGGACCAAAGACGTCGCATATCGCGCGCTTCGGCACCGCGGGTACCCCCATCGGTGGTGGAGGTTTCCGCGTCGTCCGGTTAAAATATGACGCACTCAGCGACCCCGGAAGAGCTTTTACGCGGGGGTGCTAGCGGTCGACGTAAGGGGAAGGAAGGGGGGGGATACTGTAAAAAAAAAAAACTAAAATTGAAAAAAAAACATTACCAATATTTTTTTTGTTTATAGAAGGTTTATTATCACTATCTATACCGCGTGTCCATACATTCATCCAAAATTCCTGTCACGAAGCAATGAGATGTTGACACAATCTGATTCAACACTTCGATACTAGTATCTGTACGGCGGCATCGATCTACGGTGTCGATGTAAAATGCACTCGAAAATCGGGCGCCTGCATGTAAAAGTTCACATTTTCAACAAAGCTGTATTTTAATCGTTGACGCATTCGTGTAAAATTTCTCGGCGCAGCTTTTTTCCTGTAGAAAGTTATAACAATTCATTCTTGAAAATTTCAAAAGAAGTTTACCACCGGTGGACGCGGTCATCCTTTGCCCTTTTTTAATTCAGTATGTTTCCTGTTTTTGTGGTCGTCTTTCAAAAGAGGGTAAAACCAGTCACGGGCACGTTAATGCTAAATTGTAAAAGTGTTACAGTTACAGTTATTCAGTGGAAGAAGTAACCCTGCTACAGCTAGTTACAAAATTGAGAGTAAATTGTTATTTACATTTACTTCGCTAAAATAAATTATTTACTTTGTCGTTATATTACAAAAAGATTTTAAAAAATTCAAAAGGAACTCTCCTTCATCTGCATTTAATTTGACATCGATTTTTCGCAAGACATTATGTTGTTTACGGCCGTGAATCTGAGTTTTTGAGAAACTAAGATTTTCCTAATAACCAATATTGACATGTTTGAGACTTCCTAATTCAATTTTTACCATGAATTGCACCCAGAACGCGTAAATTTTCTATATGATGAGGCATTTATGGTTATTTGGCAAAAATAACAGGCGACTTTAGTTTTTTAAAGATCCATAAAGAACTTCAAAATTAAACGCGACCACTATAAGGTATATACAGTGCACGAATACAACAGCACGCGTCTAGATCTCGGGTATATCCAATCATGGTGCGAGTTTATACAATCGGTGAATTCTGACTTCGGATTTCTTTCGTGAGGCGAAATGGGACGGAAGCAACAAGCATTGTGCATATGTCAAGTCAATAATAATACAAGTCATACCTTGCAATCAGCTTTGTAGATGTGTCACTCCAATCCACTCGTCAATCAAATCGTTTTCTACTCCGTGCGCACAATCTTTCATGAACCACAAAGCTTCTCTTGAAAACTCGGAGAGCAATGTAGCGGCAACATTCCTGTGTCAAACCCGCTGAACACGGCAGTGGTGCAAAAGAAGCAATGATCGAGGAAAAACGGCCACTGTGTGTAGAATTTCAAACGGCTTTGCGATCTTTTCTCCGCCACTTCCTAACCATATCGGACACGTTTGCGCTCCTCCATTTCACCACCCCAACTAGAAGAGACCACCCGGAAAGCCCACGACGTGAATATCCACAAATCAAGTGATGACAAGTGCCTCTAGCCCCGGCTAAGGGCGGTCTTTCAATTTCAAGAAAACACACAAACTAGCAGAACGGCACAGACGGTTCGAGCGAATACTCTTTCTCAAGTGGCGGGACCCGACAAGCAGAGCAATGGGGTACAACAAGACGACAGGAGGCAAGGTCGGTAATTGGGTTGCAAAAAGGGGAAGGGGAGAGAAAATGGGCCTAAAGTCGAGATCCCGCAAGAGTGCATCGGAGAATGGGACGATTCAAATTGGAGGGGAAGGAACAGTGTGCTTGGCAGCAAAAGACGAAGTTCAGAAAATCGGTTGTCCCGTAAGCCTGCGGTCGTTTGGGGCGACAATCACCAAGAACTGTCGTCCGCGAAAAGCATTTGCTTCCTCCGCCGGACGAAGAAAAGAGAAACACTTTAGAAATGCCGCGCTTTGTTACATCTGCGTGCGCTGTGGGCGATGTACTATACACGACAAGTACGGACACAAACGTCCCCATCATCCCAATAGGCGAAACCAGGAAGCACTCGAGAGACCCCTGAATGCATTTAATTGTTAGAGGTTTAATGTCTTGGCGCCCCATGCCTAGGTCAAGGAGCACCTGGGCAGATGCTTGGGCCCAAACCCCCCTATATGAAAGTGTGAGACTGGAGAAAGATGGAGTGTTGAAGCCGACCCGTACCAGGGACGACCTCATATTGTTGGTGTCATATTTGGCACATTTTGCCAAGTGGGCATCGTGGAGGCGTACTTGAGTCCCAATCACCTGGGCATCCAGAACGATAACCGTCTCCCCTTTTGAGGATAAAGTCCGGTATCCTGGTACCATCGGCGGTGTAGACCCTTGGCTCGACTGCCACCTCCCATCCCAGGCGCTTGGACCGCAAGCGCCTGGCAACGCAGCCTACTAAATTATATGTCTCGCAGTGCGAGTGAAGTGGGTGCGGTGGCACCTTTGTGAAACGTGGCCCAGAGTCTCCTCTGTGCCACAACCTTCTCTACAGAGCGTATTCGTCTGGTCTTTCCGACTGTGCTTCATCCGCGGCCTCGTCGGCATGGCATTAATGCGCAACTTAACTAGGTCTATGAAAGCGCGGCCCGGAAGAAGCCGGGTACCCTCCGCTATCCATTAGTAGAGAGTTTAAGTAGATCATTCCGATGACTCCGATAACGATACCCGATACTCTGCCTCCGCCTTTGCGCTTACATATATAGTATCGTTATGGGGGGTATCGGAGGTATCGGAACGATCTACTAAAACTCTCTACTACTATCCATACAGCACCTTTGATGCCGAAGATAGGGGGCACCACCCACACTGGAGTGCTAGCACCTCTCCCAGAACCGTATCCCTTGTTTCTTTGTCTTCACGGACACTCCACGGAAGAGGCGTGCTTTCTCTGCCTTCTCTAGTGTTTCTTTAAATATCCTGCATCCAACCGCGGCAAGGGCGGAGGGGTGCGATGAGGTTGTTAAGGATGTGAAACGACGGTGTTGCATACCCGGGATGGTAGTACGCATAGATGGTATCCCGAGCCCGCCAGATGCTACTGGGGCATGAAAGTAGCCTAGGGGCGTGTCGTGGGACAGGGCGAGCCAACGCCTCACGGCCGCCCTAAATAGGGTGTCAATTTTCGTAAGTTTTGTTACACGCCCCAACACAAAACGGTGGTACAGCCGGGGCAGCAGGTAGTACCGCAGCACCACCAAACGTTGCTGCGGCTTTAGAGGCGCCTTAGACACTCTTGTCAGCAGTTCCGCAATTTGATCCTTGATAGGCGCCACTCCTCTACCTTTAATAGAGAAGCCAATACTCAGATACTTCCATATCAAGACAGTATTCGTGATAAGTAGGGCCTCTGCTCCTACATAAAATGTTGTCTCGGTGTTAATCTTACACTTTCTGCCCTTCCCGGCACCATAGATAGGGAGAACGATTTTGAAGCATTGATGAATAGGCCTCTAGGCCTCAAAAACCCCTCCAGGTCACATAGCCATGTCTGGAGGCCCATAGGCATGGACGCCATAACTATCATGTCGTCTACAAAAGCCATTGCATCCACAAAAAGATCGCCCGAAGAAAAGCCCACGTGGCCCTCCTGCCTCGAAAACCACTCGTCGAGCACAAAATTGAAAATAACAGGAGACGGGATTTCCCTGTCGGACTCCCGTAGTAGGGCAGACGAGCACTTCCTTCCCGTCAAAGGACAGAACAGTGTCTGCGTGATTGTAAAGTCAGTGAGATATTCTAGAAACAGTTCCGAAAGACCTGCACGTCGTGCACCATGTGACACTGCGTGGCTAGAAACCTAGGGTAGGTCTAAACTAGCGAGATATAACGGCTTGAAACTCTGACGAGCCTCATTTAAAACAGTAGATAAAAGAAACATCCTCGGCACACCCATCAACGGGTAGGAATGCCCGTTGACGGTGGTTTATCTCAACACTAGCCACTATCATCTGCGCTAATATTTTGTCAAAGAGGTGCAGTACCACCCTGGATATTGTAATTGGTCTAAAGTTCAGTGGATCCTCGGCGGAATCTTTCTTCGGAAGGGACACAGTTCTTGCCCCCTAAGACAAACTGGCACTTCATGTACTAGCTGCATTATGGTTAACAGCAATCTCAAAACAACTATCGGGACGGCCCGGAGCTGCGCCGGCGTGTAGCCGTCAGGGCCAGGGGCCGAATTTCGAAGGGGAAGGGCGTTCTTAATGTCTTGAGCTGTGATTAAAAAGAAATAATTAACCTTCTCTTCTGGGACCTCTAGGGGCTCCATGATTGTAGGGGGTGCTGGACCCGCCATCTCCGCTTCCCAAACCTTTAAGATATAGCGCTCATGAGCTACCCGAATGTCAGGCACTCCGTTCAAGACCTCACGGGCACAGTCGGACTGCCGTTTCCTGAACTTCACTTGAGTCTCGGTGTACTCACGCTTTTTTCTCTTACGCGGACATTCCCTCAGCAGGCACCTATATGCATTACAGCCGCGCTGAGGGGGCGTGTTAACAGAGAAAACGTCCCTAACGTAATCATTAAGCATCGACAATACTACACCCCCGAGGCACACCACCACCTTAGTGATCTCCCACAGCCGTAAGGCGTTGTGGGAACGTGGGGCAGGACGGTTGGTGAGCGCGGCGAACTCTCTGCAGATCACCGCCCTCGACTCTACTTCATGGGACCTCCCGCCCGCCTCCACTTCTACCTCCTGGGTGCTATTTGTAGGCGAGTCCGTGTTTGACTCCTCCACGATTGCATCCGGCACCTGCGGCTGCCGCCGCGGCCTAAGCCTTCTATCACCATCGACAGGATGAGGCGGCTCTGATGATGGCAATACTTCCTCTGCACCAGCAGTCACTACATAGCGACGGCCGAGACGTAGCTCCTTTGCTTATAAAAGACTCCACCAGGGCCCGATAATCAGCGCCCTTCCTATGCGATCTAAAGGAGTCCTGTGTCCTTAACTTGTATATGGCCGCTAAAGCCTCATTCATAAACCTAGGGTTTTCAGTGATAATTAGGTGGGCCTCCAATTCAGCAAGCAGAGTATTTTCCTCCGTGTTCCAACGGGCCTTCACTCTGTGCGTAGAAAGGGCAGCATTTTACTCCGTGGCGTGCTTCACCTTCCTATGGATACCAACCCCCGCCTTAGTTCTAAGGGACCTATTACGTTTGGGGGCACATGGACAACGTACTCGGCCCCGAGTCCAACTCTGCAGAGTTAACCACAATATTTTGTGTCGACATCAAAAGATAGGGAGGTGGTTGGCCAAGCCACCACCTCCCATGCTGCTGCACCCTTTGGATCTCCCATACCCTGACTGCCAGTCTCTGGAGTGCCCCCTGGTGCACCTGTACTCCCCGACTGGCCACAACTCCTTCCAACTGAACTTGGAGCAGCAACCTCTCGGCTACCGCTTATACTTTGTTTCCTTTGATGCTTCATGCCAAGTTGATTTAGGAGAGACAAGACGGCAACCCAGTTCTCCCCGAATAATCGCCAGAGCCCTGTTGCAATTAGGGGAGCAAGCCCCCCAATTGACAGGACGTACGACCGGCACGTTAGGGTCTTCTTCCCGCAAAGCATTACACCCTGGAGACTTTTTTTCACCGACACTCTGTGTAAGGGCAGAGATACCCTTATGTTTGCTTGCCGACAAAGAGGATGCCGGCAGCACTTCCAAGACCACGGCTTGGGTGACGGCCTTCATCAGCCGCGGGTATTAACTGCAGTCGTTATACTGTGGTGCCCCCAGAAGCATCGAAGGCCCCCTGGAGGCACCTCACTGTCATGAGCTTGAGGTCCGACTTGGTCAGCCCCAACGACAGGAGGTCCCTCGCACTGTCTTTGGACCAGATGCCTCTAACATTCATTGTTGCTGTGGTGACCAGCGGTGGCTCCTTTCGCTTTCCCTGAAATTGTACCCCGCAGGGGGCACCTGTGAAAGCAGGTGTTTGGAGAGTGGCGTCTCCACGGACCCCGAGCCATGCGGGTTCGCCCGCCCACGTCTGGCTGTGCGTGGCTTTGCCGTGTCCGGGGAAAAGGGCATCCTGGTGGTTGAGCCGAGCCCGGGGTAGGTTTGGACCCTTGGGGGCCCCCCGGGTGAAGCGCGGTTCAAACAGGCCCGGACTACGGAACCCGGGCCAGCCCGTGTGGCGGAAGCCGTAGTGACGTAATCACGTCCGGCGTCCGTTTACGGGTGCCGACGCCACGGTTTGGTTTGAGCGGCGCGCGGACGGGCCCTGGCATACGGGAGCTGACGTCACGGCGGCTCCCCAGGCAACCAATCAACGGCTGTCGTCAAGCGGAGTCGTCCAGAGTCGTCGCCGTGTCGCCGTCGCGGGCGAGGCAGGCGATGCCGGGCACGCCGGGCGCCGGGCACGCTTCGCGCTCCGTCTAGAGCGGCACTGGTGCCTCGTTTTCGTCGCTTTTTTTCGCGATGGCGTCGTCTCGGCAGGATCCCGACTACGAAGCTTGATTTGCCTCACTTATGAACCTTTGTGTAATGAGGTACGTCACATATGCAAGAACTATCGACTGGCGTCGGCTGACTACTTTCGCGGCTGCGTGTGAGCAGTACCTGCGGAGCGTGAAGAAAAAGAAGCGAAAGGCCGTCCGCGAGCTCCTGAAGTCTCGGAAAACGCTCTGCGAGTATGCCACCATCGTGAGACTGATGTACGAAGACCCCGACGGCCGGGACTTCTTCCGAGTGCTTCCGATTGTCACGAGCCAGGTAGGGTGTGCTGCTTTTTATTTTGGATTATTTTCATGTTATATATCAAGTGGCGTTCCACGTGGGCCCGCGCGTCGCTCGCAGGAATACTCACGTGGAGCGTGCGCTCCCGCAGTGGAACCACGTTTATATCATTTTTAACGCGGCAGGATCACGAGAGAAGCTTTCGTAACATTCACCCGCTTGTCAGGTTTTACTGCGTCTGTGCTATATCAAAAATTGCAATGGCATGCAGATGTGCAGCTGATACGACACACTCTTTCTGTTTACTATGTTGTGCTCCCTTGAGTGCATGTATGACGGAAGCCCGTCGTGCTTCCTTATCCTTTGTGCTAGCTAGGATGTGTGCTTACAAGCTGCTTGTGAGTGAATTCTGCACGAAAGCTCGCGCTGCAGAACCCAGGGATCTTGGGTTCAATCCCCACCCCGGCCCGTTTCGATCTGGATGAGCATCGTAACAGCAGACGTTCGTGTTTCACTACTGCGTGACGGGTGTTAAAGATTCTAGGCTAGTGGTCGTACAGTACTGCCTAAAAACTCATCTAAGCGCGTACCGGTGTCGTTCACCATTTTAACCTTTTAAGTGCATCCCACTGCCTTTCCGGTCTCTTTGCAGCCAGCAAGCCAACCGCTGCCTGCCTCTACAAACGGCCTTTCTGAAGGCCACTCATATTTGCATTGAAGATGCCGTTTCATCGGGTTGCATCCACCTCCCGTGTCTTCGAAACCATGTGAATAAAGTATTAAAAGCAGTATCAAGGTCTTTCGCTTGTCCTGGTGGTTGTGGTCGCTACGATACCTGTCGTAGATCCAGGGGTACCGCTGAACTAGCTGAATTAATTTATAGGTTTTCTCGGGTACGTCAAACGCAGCGGCAACTTCAGCCCTCTTCGCGGCAGCGGCACTCTGCAGCCTTCCTCGCGTCGGAGACGGGCAAGAAGTTCACCGTCGCAGCCATCCTCACAAGCAAGCACGGAGCATCTGAGGCATTCGCACCTTCGCACGCGGAACCGCGTGAACGTCGGTGGCAAGGAGGGCGGAGGAGGAAGCGCGCCGCGCTGATTGGCCGCGGAGAAAATACGGAAACCTACGTCACAACCCGGGCAGGAAAAAGTTGAAAATTTTTCAACTCCTGACCCGGATGGCGGAAGCCGTAATTACGTCACCGCCCGTACGGAGGGAGCGCTGACGTCACTACGGCTTCCGCCACACGGGCTGGCCCGGGTTCCGTATTCCGGGCCTGTTTGAACCGCGCTT
>JAZHYW010033526.1:0-20052 GCA_037355805.1 Ixodes ricinus
AATCACGCTGGCTAGTGACAGGACATCACCTTGCCTCGTCGAAAGAACGAAGACGAAGATAGTGGGGTATTATGATTGAGTTTCCACAAGAAAAGGAATATATGAGCAATGCAGTCTATGCAGGTAAGCGCTCGGAACTTGGTAGCAGCACCTTGAGGTGTGGCACGTAGATGTTTTCATACCCTTCACATGCCATGGAAGTAATAACATACCCTGCAGTGATAACGTAATCGGAGGAGCAGCACCGGGTTGGAATCGGTCCGCTTGCGTTAAACGAAGTATAGTTGGTATAGGTGAGAGCATAAACGTGAAGATGAGTCTGATAAAAAGCCCCAGCGATTCACTCTCGCAATCGATTGACCATATAAACAGGATCATCGGAAAACATGTGAAGACCAAAAGCATTACAGACACACTAGCACTGCCGCATCTTCAGCTCATCGCGGACTTTCCGCGATTTTCCTTATATTTATTAAAATAATTTGTGCACCCGACGACGATGCAGTGATTGCCAGGAAACCGCAGATTGTCGGAAATTGTGACACGGAGAAAAGCAGCACTCGGAACTAACTCACGCACGACGTCTGTCCCTAAGCATTTTCGCCCATGCCCTTGGTGGTTACATACCCTGTGTCAGCGGGCAATCATAAAACTCACCGGGTCGAGGATGCATCAGCAGCGCGCTGGTACGAGGTTATGCAAGAAAGGTCAATATGTTACCCGTTACTCTTCTGAAAAAGTAACGAGTACGTTTCTGTGTTACAGAAAAGAGAAACTCGTTACCTATAACGGCGTTACTGTAACGAATTACGGCCAACACTGGCTGAAAGGCGAGCGAATGGCGATCCGTTATCGCGCTTGTGCAGATTGCATGGTCGTCGCAAGGTTTTAGTCGGAGTACGGGGCATCCGTTTCGTCGCTGCGAGTCCTCAAACCTATCATCAGGAGTGTCAAAGCATGATGCAAGAATGTATATATTCAAACACTGGAAAGACACCGCAAGCTGTCTCTCAATTTTCTTTAGGATGTCCAATGCAATGCCGTCTCAAGCGCGGTCCAAACCGACACGCGTTCCGGATTCGTATGCCGAAGGACGTATAGATGCTTGCTTCTGGTTCTGAAGTTACCACTCCATTTTTACGTGTTCCAGCGACCAGTATTTGGAGTTCAAATATTTCAACTTCTACGTGTACCAGTATTGTGACGTGGGCGTCCGAGCTGAGGAGTGGCCAACCGCAGAGCGCGATTCGTTCCCGCCGCTGATCACGTACTCCTTGCGTGCTTGACGAGCGAACTCTTCCTCCGGTACCGCCAACGCCGGAGTCGCCCAGCCTCCGAGCGCGCGGCGCGGGGTCAGCCGTGTGCACTGCTGTTTGCTTCTCGCAATTATTTAATTGCGAAAACATCAACTGACCCATGGGGCGAAACCGGCGTTATTTGATGTTTGTAGCAGCGAAAAACGGCACCTAAATTCCCATTGGCTGAGCGAAACGGCACCTAAATACCCATTGGATGAGCCAAACGGCACGTGAATTCCCCTTAGCTTAGCGAAACTGCACATCTATTCCCATTGGCTGCAAAGCGGACGCGCCTCAGGAAAAAAATAAAACACAACGCAAAGCACAGCAACGCAGATTATCGTCACGGAAGCAGTACGATGTGTCTGAGCCTGTAAGGTAAACTCTGCCTTCCGTATTTTTTCGCAGGCGTTGCGAAGAGCTCAATTTGGTCTGAGAAAACACCGGCCTCCAGCAGAGATGATGAATGTTGCGCCGGTAAATAAGGATCTGTTCAACCCTCGCAGAATGACTGCGTTGCATCATCAATTGTTCACAGCACGACTTTACCAAAGCTACTTACAAAGCTCCTTCGTACTCAAAAATATTTTCAACTCGTCTGTAACAAAAAAAATTATGTAAAACAGTAGAGGCCGTGGAAAGAAGTTTGTGTCACCAGTGTAGCGCCCCTCGCTGTATGCAGCGTAATTTCTTTGCCGCCGCTGACACTGACGTTTGAGCTACGGCGATGAACCCAAGCAAGTCAATTTAAACGAGCGTTGCGTCTGACAAAGCTTGACAGCAAGGTTCCGGCTCTGTGGGAGAGTTGATAGTAGACAGACAAGTCACCCGGGTCTATTGTGTTTTCCATTCTGTACATTCCGCATACTGAATTCTGAAGATTACTTGATGAACCAACTCTCCTCATTCGTATTTGTGTTGTTCTTTACCAACCTCGCTTACCGCCGCGACAGCAACTCTATGTGAATCGCTGCTAAGCAATGGAAGTTATTTTATGGCTGTCCAGTGTTTTTGTATATACCGGGTGTTTTTGCGAAGACTTCAGATATCCTAAACATTAGGGCGTTTGAAAAAGAAAAGAAACTGTCTTCGGGAACAAACTACCAGCCACGGCGGACGTCAGGAATTGCCAAAAACATACTCATTAGCCAACATAATTAATTTAAATTTGTTAATTAACTTTTTAATTAGTGGAAATAGACATATGGTTCCAATTAGAAAGCTGCTGAGCGTTATCGAAAACCACTAAATCAGTCCTTTTCAGAAAGACTTTGAGCGCGTGAGAAGAGTAGTAGCGCACTAAAGTTACCACTCGTGGAGCAGGTACAAGGCTAGCGGTTGCGGTGAGGCGCCCGCGCGATTTTTCCGCCCTCTTATCTAGCCCCAGCCTTGTACCTGCTCCACGCGTGGTAACATAAGTGCCGCTACTACTCTTCTCACGCGCTCAAAGTCTTTCTGAAAATGGCTGATTTAGTGGTTTTCGATAACGCTCAGCAACTTTCTATTTGGAACCATATGTCTATTTCCACTAACTGAAAAGTTAATTAACAAATTTTAATTAATTATCTGGCTAATTAGTATGTTCTTGGCAATTCCTGACGTCCGCCGTGGCTAGTAGTTTGTTCCCGAAGACAGTTTCTTTCTTTTTCAAACGCCGTAATTTTTAGAATTTTTGAAAGTCTTCGCAAAAACACCCGGTATATCACATTCAAATGCAGCGCTTTATTGTTTTCATCTTGCGTTCACTTTTAACCATACGAGTATTTAATTCTGGGTGGTGGTATGGATTTGTCAAGCTGTGCCATATTCTTCTACGGTTTCGCTGGCTTTGTCTCGTTCACAGACATAGCTGCTTTCGCAACAAGGAAAAAACAGGCCGAGACTACCTCTTGCACCGGAAGATAAATACTTCAGAAACGAACCCGGAAAAACATTGCGAAAAGGTTAGAGTTCACTACAATGATTGTAAAGAGGATCGCGCCGAGCGAGAACGTCCGCATGTTTCTTCACGCTGTCGCCAAATATTATTGCCAAAATTTGCGTGTAATGTAACAAATAAAAACAAAAGTGAACTTTGTTCACATATGTTCCTTGTTTCCGCGCGCGATTCCGGATGTTCCTCGCCGCTTACAAAGCAGAGCGCCGCGAATGCGTTGATACGTCGCCTCTCGCGCGACGCGTGGCTACTGGTTTACAAGAGTTCCACGCCGGTACGATCACTGGTTTAGTTTTCTCGCCACTACCAAGGTGCTGGACGTAGTTCTCAGCGCGCCACTAGATGGCGTTCCACATTTCACATATCGTCTGTTCTGAAGCAGCTCAATACGCAAACATTCGAGCAGTAGAAGGTGGTTCAAAACGCCATCTGATTCAACGACCACGTGCGCAGCGATTTCGGCAACACTTTTATTTCACTATTTTGCGCGCGAAATTGCAAGTTCTTTTTTGTCATCATTCAGCTAGATTTTTTTAACCATCCTTTTCCAAGGGACGCTGCAGCGACTATGGCTTAGGCATGAGTCCTGCGTGCATTTACGTAAGTTATAGACGACCAAACGCCACGACAGCGGGAAAACCGACGGCGACACTAAGGTGACAGCGACGGCGGGATGAAAGCAACGGCGGACGAAAGTCTACACTCAAAACCGGAAGTCTGTAATGTCGCGTGATATTCGCAAGCAAATCCCGGATTTCGTTGTATAAAAAAGGAGGTTGCGCCATCGTCGCGTTGGCGATTGGGGCCTACTTTTCTCGGTAGGCTGCGCGCCAGTACAGGGAGGGGCATTCGGATGCGTCTTGCAGAATACCAAAACCCTTTATTTCGCGGCCCCATATTTTTCGCCAGGCGTGAATCGGTCGCGAAGGACAGAATCGCGGCCACTAAATTTCGCGAATTCCCAGACGCCTGCATTTGAAATTCTTGAAGATCGAAATTTTCGCGTAGTTCTTAAATTTCGCGAATTTTCTCGACTCGGGCAAAATTCGCGAAAATTAAGCGCTCGCGAACATTAAGGGTTTTGCAGTAACAGGTCTCTAGCAGCGGGCGCCTTCTCAGTAGCGGCTGTCGCAGTTATAGCTGCCGTTGTCCGCATATTCGGTCACCTACTCTGAGCGTGTATTGCACACGAGGATTGCGTCGGCGCTCGGAACGAGCTCGGATCAGCTCGCATCCAATACGAGTGGAGCGCCACCGTTCGGCGAGGTCTCGGGTCCAATCACACACTTCGTGCCCAAGAAAGGCGACCTCTAATGTTGCTCGATGCAGTGTCGAAGATATCTATTAAGAAGGAGCAGCATAAAAAGTATGGGCCAATACAGATGCTCAATTATATAACGAGTTTAGCTAAAACGTGCACTCTGAAGTTAGCTAGATTACTGAATATATTCGTGCCTCATTTGCTATAAAAGAAAACACAAATTAAAACCGTATTCCTCTACATATCGTTCAAATATTTTAAAAATGTTTATTACTACAGTTGGAAATACAAACTCAGGAACATGTTTTGCTAAAAAAGCAAAGAATAAAAGATACTAGCTGATACTCGATAGTATTTTTCTTAAATATGTAAGATGTCCTCCTTCGAGAACTAATCTGGTGTTATAAAAATAAGCATGTCCTAAATGACTCCTAAACACGTGCCTTAAGGCACCCCAGGCAGCACACAATATTGGTTCAAATTTGAACCTGCGGAATCTATTAAAATTGTGACTACACCAAGCATCCGCGAAAACCGTTGTTATTTTTGCAGGGTGTCGATATGGTCAGGGACAAAACCTGCCGAATGGACCACGGTCTGCCTGTTAACAAAGTCTGAGCGTCCCTTTCGTACAATCCTCAATTTTTCTCGAATAAAACTAAAACCTCAACTAGATCGTTTGTTTGGAGAACATGAATATATCAAAACTTGGAACGAGGTACTTTGACCACTGGCTCTAATGAAATACCATAAAACACTTGAAATATACTTAAACACAGAAATACAACTACTCTTATCTAATTCTGTTCTGATGCAAATATACAAGTTTAAATTGTATCATTAAAATGCAATCGCAATACTGCTTAACACCAGCTCTCTTTGAGAACATGCACGCTACACCATCGTGGTATGTAACTAAGTGCCTCAAGCAAGAATAATACTACAGATGCAAAACGAACCCTAATCGTCTACGCCGACGTCCATCTATGATGCTCTGATTATAGGCAGTGCTTTGCAGTATCGCAAAATATAAACCTGAACGGCAAGAAACACGCGCCATGAAGTCACATGTTTGTCCCAAGCCGTCTTCCGGTGTAATAAGCTTATCTTGGCTGAGCGCGTTTCCTTGAATACGGATTAAACTTTGGAGCCGGCATTACCATAAAACAACAAGTAGAAGACGTCATTTTTGATTCCAACTACTCAGTGATAAAAAAGCTAAAAGAAGACAGTTCCGGCACGCCCCAGAGCGACCGTGTAATCTGCCATTAAATATTTACCCTAGTTAAAAAAAATTATATACAAAAAAGTAAAATGTGAAATTTGTGCAAAGGTCCAGTAAAAGCGCGGCTGTCGTTCTCGACGTCATTGATCCTTTTATTTTTTTTACTTTTTATGTCTTTCCACATCACTGTGTTGGAAGTGGTTAACTCTGCCCTTTATCTGAAGTGCGACCATGCATTCTGCTTCTTGCCCACATCCTCTTCTACTGCTGCGTTTTCTCTCGTCGCGAAGAGATACTACGCTGTTATTAACATTTCTTTTTCAGACTGACCCCCGAACTACAAGCGAAGTTCTGTAAAGAAGTAGCTTGTAAAAAAAGAAAATAGATAATCATTCTGCAGACACAAGAACATAACCGAATCAATGTATCGGAAGTTTTAGTTATACTTCCTGCTCTCTCTCCTCATTTGGTGTAGGCACAATATCTAAAACGTGACAAATGCTTCAAATATTGTCCAACTGCAAAACGACAATGTCTGAGTGTTCCTACCGTGAGATTGCTTCCGAGTGAGCTTTGCTCGCTTTGAGGTGTCCGGTTATTGTTATGGCCGGAAGCCATTCCGGGGATAAGATCCTTCTAAAGTCTAAATACGCTTTCAGAATTATTTTAAGAAAAAGCGAAGTAGCGTATTTAAGATTGAGAACAAAATCTTCTTAAAGTATCTTGAATACTGTATACTGAATATGGTATAGAGCAGGGGTGGCCAGGCTGATCCGTCCTAAGAGCCCCAAACCAAACCACGAAACTTGCAGGAGCCGCGGGGGGGGGGGGGGTCTTTTGTTCAGAGCAGTAAACGAAACTCGAACTGCTTTTAATCTATCCGAGTCAAAAGCAGTTCAACTGTACATAAGGGAGCACAAGAGTACCAAACCGCAACCTGGCTTTCTATTTAAACCTCGGTCCATTTCTCTATTGGGGGAAGTGCTCCTGTGACCTGGAGGGATGCGGCGAAGGGGAGGGGGGGGAGGGAGGGAGCCACGAGCCGCACTTTAACACGCGCAAGAGCCACATGCGCCTCGCAACCCGCAGCTTGGCCACCCCTGGTATAGAGTATAAATATAGTCACATACAGGTTAAAACATAATCCCTGGATCTCTGTGCGTGCAGCGCACGAAACATCTCGGGAACTGCTGCCTGCCTCCTGTGAATTAAATTTATGGCGACTTCACGCAGGCGCCGAACGCTTAGTGAGATCAGACTATTAGGGTGATCCTTTGATCAACCGCCCAAACGTGGCATATTTTTAATGCATTAGCGATATATGCCCAATTCGCAGTGGCGTGACCTACCCATGTCACGTAAAGTCGAGCGCAAGTCGTGGTGCAACATGACTGATGTCAAGATGAAGTGCCACCTGACGGGGCGTGGCCCGACATCACGCGACCTGGTAACGTGATAGTATGCCACTTTTCACCACCACTTGACGCCCAATGTTCCTAGATCTGATAGAGTTATTGTCACTGTGACGTCACTTGACATCACGACGTGACTTGACGTTACGTCACACGAAGTGTCAGTGTAAAATGACGTGACAGGCCTGCAGTAAATGACGTCGCCCTACACCACGACTTGACACGCAATGTGCCCAGATCTAATAACGCTTTTGACACCGGGACGTCACTTGGCACCACGACTTGACGCCGGGACGTCGCCCGACCTGTCATGGCCTTGCACAAGTTACGGGGTTCCGTGACGTGCGCAGTGCAGGCAGCCACGTGACCCATAGTGACGTGCTCGCTAAATTCAGATGATGACGGCATTTGTAGTTGACCGCCTACAAAACGCTACGAACAGAAATCTGCAGCTGCGTGTTCAGTGAGCAGCTGCACTTGTAGAGCTGCTCAAGAAGCGAGAAAGGTCGGTCCTTTGTTGAAAGCGTTTTATTATAACTTTAGCGATCGTATTACTTTTTTAATTTTATTTTATTAGCACTTGTGAGCAAGTCAATAAATGCGCAATTTTGTTTATTTAGCAATACTGCGGTTTTAAATATTAAATATATTAGACAAATAAAACATATTTCAGCTTGTGAGAGGTACTTTAGAGATCTTGCATCCTTACCTGGTACTTATGGCTACATGTACTTTTACAGTCAGGCCTGTCTAGGCAACTTAGACACTCTTCATTTCGAGTTTTTCGATAAAATATCTGCGCACCGGTTTTCTACCAACAAAATGATTCCCCCGAATCTCAGCTGAACGCTGACGAACAACTCCTGTCCCTACTGATTGAACACAAGTCCCTGCCAAACACTGACGCTGCACCCATGTTGAGTTCGTTCCGCGCTCGGTCGTATTTTGGTGGCGTAAATAATTTCTAGTGATCAAACCTTGCAAATCTTGCTTATGTCAGTGTGAACAATAAATCAAACATCTGGAGTGTTTTCTTTTTTCTGAGCTTGAGGTGTTATTGATAAATTGGTCACTCGAAAAGTTTTCTGACGAAACAAATAAAAAAGGTGGATGCAGAGATTAGGCGGGACTCCACGAAGCCTCATCCTCTCTTAAAAATACTAGCCATCCATCAGCTACCATGGCCTCGCATATATTAACCGCAGGCTTAGGTTGAAATGCATCCACCCACACGCCTACAGGATAGCCAGCTTCTACGAATTCAATGTAGAAAAATTCATCAGCCATCCTCTTTAGAATAAGGACCTCGCATCATGTTCCTTCTTCCTGTCCTGGATGGCGAAAAACTTAACTGCGCGGCTAGCGATTTCCAACCCCTGAGGAAGCCGTCTTAGTCTTACAAGGACACTTAAATGCGTTGCATGACGCCCAGTGGAGCCAATGCTTGGTAGAAAAGTGTCTTCAATCTGTTATGAATGTCTTAGAATTTTTCTAGTGATCCTCACATTTGTATTGTTATGTTTCGCAATATTTTGACACTACCCACAAATCGTTTTCGAGGTGTCGAGCGCTTGGTGGTCAGTAGTGTGTCTACAATGTGTTTATACTTTATCAATATCTTGTTAAAACTTTTACCTATTCATTGTCGTACCAGCTGCCACGAGTTTTCACATTTCTAGCAGCCAATTTTGTACACAGTTCAATGTTTGTTTTTCTGTGATTTGTAGTCTTCACACTTTATATGAACCTTGAAGGATTGGTTTTAGGACAGGTGTCATCATGACATTACTTATAACAATTTTAAAGCTTTATTGTTTATAAGATTCTGTGATTTCGCTTTTCGTTAATATTATTTTATATTCGGTGAGAATGTATTTTATGAATTGATCGAGCGTCTGCTTGAATGGAACGAAATGGATGCATCGGGTTCATGTGAATTAGAATCCTTGAGATGGCTTGATTTTGCTTGAATATAACTTTAGATGTTTTAAGTTCGAAAATGGTTGCACATTCAAGAGAAGTCTTGCTCTTTTTACCTATTCTAGCTTCTAGCTGTATTCTAGCTTCAGGACATTCTAAATTTTTATCAATAATTTGTTGTTTATCACTACAAAGAGCTTTACTCATTTGCTTGATTTCACTATATTATATTAAATATAATATCGCATGCTAGCATTATTTATAAAATATTTTATGTATTATCACCGATATAGCTTTTTTTAAAATCGTATTCAACTTAGATATGTAGGCATTCCGAGGTTCAATATTTGAAAGAAAACATACAGCTTTAAATTTTCAGATATAAAGAGGTGCTCGTTTTACCTTAGGTCCAGACGCGGCCGATGCTTCAAGCTTATGCGACTAATGAGATAGGATCAAAAACGCACCATCATGCTGTTCGTCATGTTTCCGTACGTGCTCTATTATCGCTTAACCAGTCATAATTCGAAAATGCCAAGTGACTTGAGCTTTTGAAACTGCTTGATTTGCCCCATTACCTAGTAGCGTCGGCTGCACCTGGACTTAAGCTCAAAATATTTATAGTTTGTCCTAATTTCTGGAATGACATATTGTCGAATTTCCTTTCTTTGAGAGTATTTAGGTTTTTCAATTAATTTTGTGAGTAATTTAATATATATATTTTTCAACATTAAAAAAGTATTACAATTTGTTTTAATAAAAAACATCCGGAGAGTACGAACCAAACAAAAAACAAAAAAAAACTTGAAATCAATACAGCAGTTGAACGTAAATGTGATGCGGAAGCCACATTAGAGTGGGAAATTGGGCGAGTTGGCGAAGCATTATTAACGAAAAGCAGCGCAAAAAATTACGAAAGACGGGTAGGAGTAGATACGACAAGCGCTGACTTACAATTTTTTTTTTAATATACAAAAACAGAGCCGTCGAAGGACCCCAAACTCCAAACACTGTTAATCTGCCTATCTTATCAAGGTAAGAACAGAGAGGCGGATATTTGGTGTTTGGTGTTCTTGATGTTTCGGCGGCTTTGTTTCTCTATATTAAAACTCAGTTTCAAGTCAACTCTTGTCGTGTCTTCACCTACCTCTCCTTCGTCATTTTTTATGTTGCTTTTTGTTAGTGGAAGCTACATAAAGGGCATCCTTATCAATATTTTAGCATTTCTTCGAAGTTAATTTTAGTTCGAAAAAAATAATTATATTGGTTTACACACAAGCTGGATCTGTCAGTACGCTATCGAAGGAAAACGTACCGATCGCTTCACTATGCCGCATATTATCTTTCAAAGAGAAGTGTTTACCTTGCTTGCTTGCTTGAAGGAAACCGTGGGTCATAAAGACAGGCATAATTAATGGAGTCTCACTTTAGATAAAATCCTCCAATGTTAACTAATTTTTACAAATTATCGCATTGTTTTTAGTACACCGGATATTTTGCTTGAAAATGCGCGCATGACCATTCTGAGGTTATCTGAGGAACTGAGACACAATTGAAAAGTGACATACCAAGTCAACTGCTTTTCGAACAATTATATACCTACCGTAAAGATCGCAAGATCACATAAAACGTGATGTAATTGCCATGAACAGTTTACAGTCCTCTGCGGTTTATGTCGACAATTAACTTGAACTTGTATGGGTTGAACTAAAAATAATGCACTTAAAATTTGTATCGGGAGTCTGTTATCGCCCCTCTAGCTCCGAAAGAGGATTTCTTGAGAAACTTGGCGGCTGTTCTATTCTGGGTGTCACAGAATGAAAACCTCCTGGCCGGCCACAGGGCAATAGAAAGCGGAACGTTTATCACATCAAAAGAACGCCATCATCTTCAAAGATCGAACATCGAGCAGCCGGCGGGCATCCACCTCGTGATCCCAGTGTCACTGATCGTGACCACCGATGTGACACGCGCGAACGCAGCCGTGCTATGCACATATCTACCTCTTAAAAAAATAATAAGAGAAATGAAATAATGTTGGACTGTATGTATGCAGTTCTACAGTCCCCAAAAGATTGTTCATGTCAGCTAGCACTAAGGCACTAGACAAAAGTTCACTCCAGCACTTTCCCTACGATGGCCAAAAGCATTCAGGAGGTACAACGCATCATTCACTGTTTTTATGTGCATGGTCGTAATGAAATAAGTTTACACAACAACAAAAAAAATATAACAATAACACAGACGTTTCGCCACCTATCCGGGTGGCATCACTGAGTATGAACTGGCCCGGTGGTGGGGAGAGTCAAACCCAGTAGAGACTAATCTAACAAGTCACCGTAAATGTCCGGTAGGGGCCCCGGTCTGTGTTGCACGCCTTTGGGTCCCGGCGGATAAACCACGATTCCACGAACTTCTTCGGGCCCCAACGCTGCTCAACAGCCAAGGTCGCCCAAGTCAAACCTATGCCCAGTCGTCCAGCTGTGGTCGACGAGCTCAAACTTGCTTCTCGTTGCATGCGTGGCACAATGCGCTGAATTCGGTACTTGCGTCAGAGTCTACGGTAATGTCTACACTACTGGAAGTCTCTTGGAAGCGGGACTAGGTGTGTGCGGTTTCTGCGAACAGACTTTCCATCAGTTTCAACCCAGTAAGACCTGGGCTCCTCTGCTTGACCGCTGAAGACACCTTGGCGTTGTAAATCAATCATCCAGACGTCCCTATTGTCCTCTAGTAAAGGCAGATCCCGGACGCCATGACGTCGCGGCTATGTTCACTCTCAAGTTACCTTAGCTGCTTGTTGTCCGTCGTATCGGGACGCAGACTCTCTGCGGCCGCTGGGAGTGTCATGAGAAACCTTATTCCCATCAGTCTAAAACCAAAAATAGGATTCAGGGGGCTTGGTGTTGCAAAAAAAGGCTTTGCGGAACTGAAGGCTGCCAAGCCTCCCTTTGCGCTGGTCAATTCGCGTGGCATTGTCATTGCGCTCAACTTTACCAAAATGAAAATGACCTTCTCTTTAGAAAAAGGGGGGGGGGGGCTGGTCCTGGAAAAAATGTAACAAATTACAAGGGATCTGTTACATAAAAAATGTAGGGGAATTACTTTAAAATTACTCTAGAAAAATATGTAATTATTCCGTTACTAAATTAGTGATAAATGTAAGGGATTACAAGTAATTTCGTTATATGGAACGGATTACGTACAAGTCTGCACTAGAGCGCTTCCCGTTTCAACGAGCTGGAGACGCGAATCGGCGATCAGAGCCAAGCCCCATTTTGAAGAGTGTTCGTGCTCTGCGAGGCCCAGAAAAAAAACCTGATTCTTCTTGAACGCTGCGGACAGTTGGTGTCGAACGAAAACGGTGGCGAAGTGTCCTTTCTTTGTGCATTTTCTACAAGGAGCTTCTTTTGCTGGACGCGCACCTTTAGAGTGATGGTCACGGCCACACCATCCGCCAGATTCTGTCTCCTTCTTGCCGCTTGAGGCTTTTTTGCAGTCTTTGACTTCGAAAGACTTGATATGTCCGCGGGACGTTTTCCTGGATTATTTCGCGTGAACGGTTGGCGTTCCGTGGCTCGTACGTTGTCTATGATTACTTGCTGTGCTTGTCCCTGGTGAATTTGTATCTGTTGCAGAAGAACAGGCTCGTGTTGGCGTGGAGGAGTCAATGCTTTCAGAAGGTCTAGGTCCGCGACGAGTTGCGGTCTTTCAGACACCTTTCTATCTCCAAGGCGAACGACGAATCAATCTCAGATGAGTTCTTCCCGAAGGACCCCGTAATTGCAGGTGTCTGCCAGTGGATGCAATACCATTACGAAGTCTTCAACAGACTCACCGTCCTTGCTGAATCCGAGTGTTGTAGCGCGCCCTTTCAAAGATAATGTTCTGACGGGTAATGAAGTAGGCGTCGACCTTGCTCAGGACCAGCTCGAAGTCTTTTTTTAGCATCGCTGAGTGTGAATGTGTTGAACACCTCTTCGGCTTGGGTGCCCGTTAGGTATAACAGTGCGTCGAAATGGTTTTTGCTTCCGATCTTTCGTGCAGCGCCGATGCCTTGCGGTAACGAAGGAATCTTTTCTTTCGTGTCGGCCAATCGTTTGAAGTGGCCAAACGAAAATGTTTCAGCGGCATAATTAGGCAGGACGCCATGGTCTCCGGCTTTCTCCGGCTTCGTTCTCCTCAACGGCAAACCTGGAAACTTGTCTAAGGTCGAGTGTTTCGACGCTGTCAGATTTGGGAAAATCAGGAGCTTGAGGAGGTGCAGTGGTTGACCACTTACCTTTACAGCTTATTGGAAAGCAGCTTCACTTCTGATACCATATTCTATTTTGCGGGTCGCAGAATGAAAGACTCATGCCAGCAACAAGGCAATAAAAAACAGAACGTTTATCACATCCAAAGAACACCATCATATGTACAGATCGAACATGAAGGATCCAGCCAGGCCGGGGGAGCATCCACCTCGTGGGCCCAGCCTCACTCCTCGTGACCACCAATGTGACACGCGGGAACGCAACCGTGCAATGTCACACAACGACAACTTGGAAAAGGTGCTTAAGAGATACACAAACTCTGTCATTATTTTGCCAGGCGAATTGTACTTTCAAGGTATCAACTGGAATGAATGTATCTTTGCTCCCTCATGCAGCAACCCCTCAGAGTGCCTAGCATTTATAAATATTCTCTTTGCATCTGTATTGCATCAGTGTTCTTAAGCCGACACCAACTGATTTAACATCAGACCTGTTTTGAGTAGCAATGACGTTTTCTTTCTTCTTTAAGTTTGGAATAAGATTGCAATTCAATTATATTTAATTCTAATTTCGGAAGGTTGCGTAATAACTACAATCGATTTTTTAGCAAGAAAACAATTTTTTTGTCATTTAGTTAAGCGTCTTATTGGCCTTTACATTTAGAGTTAAACGACGAATAAAAAAACCTATATGTGGGGAATAAAGTTCGACTTAAGAAATCAGCTGGAGTCTTTAAGGTTATTCCTCAGATTTCATGACACTGCTAAAATTAATTTAGTAAAAAAAGATAACGTTATTATCTGCCCTGCGGAAGTTGAAAAAAACATGTACACAGGTGGTAACTATACCAACGTTTTTACATAACTGCAGTCCCGTGGTTTAGCCCAACCACACCGAATCAAGTTTTCTTTTAATTTTTTCACTCACAAACGTCTAGGAGAAATAACAAGAGGCAGATACCCATTGCCTTACGACTTGGTCGAGCCACCCTAGTATATTTCTTCAGTGGTCATAGAAAGATATATTCATTAAAGAGCAAAAACAAAAATATTGGCCAAAATCAACAGTACAATATTAGATATCTTAATACATCCATACAAAAAAATTACTCGTCGCATTTTATAGAGTGGCGACATTGAAAAAAAAAATCAACCAAAGAAATTATTTGACTTGTTCATATATTGCCTCACTATGCACACGTATGCTTGAAGTTCGAATTCGAAACTAAATTAGGAGCAATAATGTGCGTAACTCGTCAGAATTTCAAGTTTATTCATACATGGTATCCACGGGTAATTCGGCTAACTTTTGTGCAGGGTAGAGTTGTCACATCAGCACTCCCCTAGTTCTTATTTTTGCAAGTACCCGACAGAGGTATTTTGTCGCGTGTTGCTTTTCCGTAGAGCATCAGTGCACAAACTTCGACTGAAACGTGATAGCTTACCCACTCAGACTACGAACTGTACAATACAATATAATATGAGTAAAACTTTACGAACCTATAGGTAGAGCCTTTAGGCCTCACATGTACGTGTTTTTTTTTATTGAATTGAATACGTACAGACAAACAAAATTATATCTGTTTTATATCTACAAATTTCTGCTGACGCCTATATTTTCAAACAATTTTGAATGTGAAACTCTATACGATTTGCATTTTATGTGCTGGTTTTAACTGGGTGCTTTGTTTACAAAAAACTTGTCGATATTTTTATCTGGTGGGTGTTTTTCCAGCATGTTATCCCAAGTAAATGTAGTATCTTGGGTATAATATTCCGTTATTTTTCCTGTTTCTATTGTTGATGTATAAGTGATGCATTGCTGTTGTGAAGGATGGGTGCGTAAAATGTCTTCTACTTTCTTTTATTTTTGTTTGCTACCTTTGCCACTTTTGCTACCTTTGTTAAAACATACAGAAGGGTATGTTTTAACATTTGTTTTTCGTTATTCATTTGATGAAGAACCATCTGCCAATGTT
This sequence comes from Ixodes ricinus, assembly GCA_037355805.1. NCBI lineage: Eukaryota > Metazoa > Arthropoda > Arachnida > Ixodida > Ixodidae > Ixodes > Ixodes ricinus. The sequence continues at coordinate 15,287 of JAZHYW010033526.1, forward strand.
CAGTGTGACAGGGGGTAGACTTCAGCGTTTCTAGAGATGCAAGGTCACTCAAAAATGGCGAGTTTTATTTTCCTGGACTTTGAGACTCGTGATCAGCATAGAATGAGTATAAATTACGTTTGGTTATAATTTCAATTTTGATTTCAATGAGTCAGCAGTGTGAAAGCCATATGGAGCGCTGCATGTAATTTTAAAGATTTATGAGAAAAACACGCAGTTGTAGGTAAGTAATTTCTTAGATTCAAGCAAGACAAAACGAAACAATTGGGCTAGTTGGTTGGTCATGTTGAAAAGGTATTAAGACAGCGCGAAAAAAGAGGATGAACCAGTGCAAGAACACAAAAAGCGTCGACTTAAACTGGAAAGTTTACTTGTGGTTCCGTTACATCAAACCGGCGATGCAACATAACTTAGAGATGACGTAAAAACCATTGTGTTGAAATAAGATACGATTTGTGTATGAGGCATGTATATTGTGAGACATTCATCGGAGAACTTACAAAACCTTCTGCGTAAATACAACGGCCCCTATTTAATATTAAATTATTGAATAATTCAGTACCTCATGGAATGCAATATAATTGTATTACTAGTTGTAACTTAGTTCTGTTATGGCTGCCTCAACCAAGTGCTCTGGAGCACAAATAATTTATTGTTAATAGATAGTCATATCATCAGTGCTAGATCACTGTCAATGGACAACAATCGCAGCACTAAATGAGGATATGGAATATTTTAAGTCTAATTAAAACGTAACTTAGTAGCTGTTTGTGAGTAAGTCTAACTTCTCACGTAACACAGTTTAAAGACGGAAAAAGGTTTCTAACCCAACAACTACATTTTCGCCGAGGTAACGGTAAAAGTAAATCCCGCACTTTTAAAAACCAACAGATATTGGGTCTGTGAGACTAACCTATTAGCATACAGATTAATTCATCAGAGCATGTGTTATCGACTAATTCTTTAGCGAACTAATCAGACGTATCGCTCATTGAAGTAGTCACTGATATATTCGGGGCTCTCGGACCTACTGCAGCTTTTTAGAGTTATAAGGAAACAATGAGTGAAAGGCAACTTCTTTGAACCCGATAGACAGGGTGTTTCACGAAATGTAAACAAATTCGATATTGCGAAAACTACGCATCGCGTCAAAATAGGCTTGCGTCGTTTTGGTCCTAGGACAGGGGCCTATTTAGATAAATTATTAAAGTTCGGTATAATTAAGCTGTTAAATATTTTTACGTAATTTTTTTTTCAATTTTGCGTTTAAGGGCATAGTTTTAAATAGAATCTTGCAGAGCATTATCGAAAGACACTAAATCAATAAATTGCGGAAAGATAGATCGCACGCGCAGCATTTTGCGGGTTTTGAAAAAACCGCACAACTTCGACGGGTTTTTAAGTTTCTGTTTGCAATCGGAGCGCTTCTCGGCACCGCCGGCAACGCACCCCGTGTAGAGATAGTTCAACCAGCCTATGCTGCGTTGCGCGAGGACAGTGCAGCAAAGGTTGGTTGTACGATTTCTCTACGGGGCGCGGTGCCGTCGAGGCCGAGAAGCTCTCCCATTGCACAAACACTACGCTCACAATCAACTAAGGCTATAAGGACGCCCCAGCGAAGTGTTTCAGTTGAATTTTAAGCCGGCAAAGCAGGGCTTCTTTGGCCCACTGGTTACCTCGAGGCAACGTTCGGAGTGGTGGGGAGGTAGGGTCTGTGGGAAGCCGAATAAAAAAGGCACGAGGCGGTGGCCACCCCAAAGCGATGATTCAGAGATTCAAAAGTGACTCGTTGGTAGCACGGCCGGTTAAGCGATACTCCAATGCGGTAATGTAGACACTTGAGCTAGTTGGTAGTCTAACATATAGAGGTATTTAGCGCACAAGGAAGAGAGTAGAAGAATAACAGGACAGAAAAAAGCGCTACTTACAACTCTAGATTTACTGACAAGAAAAGGAAGAAGGAATGATCCACCCTAATCCACCCGGGACATGTGCATCTGCCACCAACAAAGTGAATGAGAGTAGCTCGTTCCTCTAGCCTCGTGTGGGGCATTTATTGTCTCTTGTAGGGATGATATTTTCCTGCCTGGAAAGAGTGGCTACAGGCTAGATCTTCAAATTCATTGTGGGGTGTGCACAGGGCCGGCCTTAGAGCAGCAAGCGCCGTGGGCAAACTGCGGCCGTGGCGTCCCCTCCCCCCCCCCAAGCCCCCTATTTTCGCACCCAACATCACGTTGTTAGTAAACATGCCAGAGTGACCCAGCGCGAATGGTCGCGCTTTTGTTGTTGTCAGTCGAGAACCACATCCTAAAAACGAACGACGCTGCTCTCTATATTCGCAGGCCCTTGGCTGACTACGGCTTCCCGGATTTGTGGTGTCAGCTTAGGCCAAAATGCAGGATCAGACACCTATCTCACTCGATGTGTCATCACTCATCACCACCTTGTTTAATGTCACAAACTACTCTGGCAGCGGAGCACTCGGCGTTATCGGGATAGTGCTACGGTGTCTCACCTTCTTTTGTATGGGAATAATTCTCGCTTGTCGAGCTCTTTTCGTCCAATGTTTCTCCCTCTGCTGGTTCACCTGAACTTGAGAGGCCCTCGTGTACTTCCACACACGGTATCTGCGCTCTTCCTCGATTCGCCATCTTGTTCAAATTTTCGTTTTCTGTACTGCGCTCCCGATGGTTTCTTTCGAGGAAGTGGCATATAACTAAACATTTAACCAACAGACTAAATATTAAGTTTACACCAGCCATCCTGACCCGTAATGCGTATTGCAACAATACTTAAAAAACAAGCTAGCTGGTGGTTACTCATAGTAATAAAAACCCAAGACTCAGGTGCACAAAATTATCGTCTTATGTGACCTCGGTAGATCCACAATATTTTTGAGCAGCTCGAGGCACCTGTGTATGTGGTACCGTAGGCATAGGTACAGATTACGTGATATAGACTTTGAAGGTCAAAGTCAACGCAAACAACAGTGGCCGAACCGATAAAAATTCGCCCAGTTTACATTCAGCAACACATGCACTTTGAGCATTAACAATTAGACTCTAGAAACTAGCAGTCGTTACGTAATGATATGTTCGTTTCACGACAATTGAGCTTAAGCTACTCAGGTGTGCACGCACAGTGATCAGAAATGGAAACAGATGCACTTCAGGATCTCCGAGCCAATAAGTCGAATGCAATTATGCAATGTCTTACTTTGACAAATGAGATGGTCAGTCTTTCACCAACAGAAAACAGCAATGAAAGAGATCGACATCAGTGTTGCCAATTTAACAGTTTTCCCGCTGACATACCTTTTAATTTTTTAATACCACCTGTTGCCACCAGTTGTAGTCAAACAAGTAAAAGAAGAGTAACTTTGACAATATTTTTATATTTATTTTTGTTCAAAAGTAATTAAAGAAATAAAATGCGTTAAAATGTCATTCTTGCGCAAGTCTATAAATATAGCGGTTTTTAGCGGTTCTCGGGATGCTTGCGGCGGGCTTCTGAATTTTGAGTTGGCAACAGTGATCGGCATTGCGAGTTCGGAGTCGTCGCTGGTCACTCACGCACAAAAAAAAGAAAGAGCTGCGGATCCAAAGCTTTTTACACTTACTATTTTCTGTCGGCGACCCTTTCGGCGCCTCCCATTGAATGGAGCCCTGTGCGGCTGCACAGGTCACCCACCCCAAAGGCCGGCCCTGGTTGTGCACGTGCAGACAGTTCTTCGGCGAGGCAAGCATCTTGGGGAGGAACAACGACAGATTGACCCGCGAGGTGCTGGAGGTCTTCCACGTCCTCCGGCAAGACAATAACATGTATAGATGTGGAATCGGTGACGCCATCAAGAAAAGATCACGGGGCTGGTGGTAGATGAAGGTGTCCGGGGTGAATCATTCCTTCTTTATTGAGAGCGCAGCTCTTTGGCGCCCTTTTCCGGCTGGAGCGGCGTCGCCGTCGCCGTCGTCGTAACTGCGCGTTGCATTATGGGACATTCCCCATAATGACATCACACGTGACGTCACGAGTGACGTCACGAAGGTCACTTATGGTAGGTCACAACGAAGATCACGACCTTCCCGAGTGACGTCACGAGGGTCACTGGGGTCACGAGTGACGTCACGAGGGTCACGAGTGGCGTCACGAGGTAGGAGTGAGGGAGGAGGAGGAGGAGGAGGAGGAGTATGGATGAAGGGGAGAGGAGGAGGATGGAGAAGGAGAGGAGTGGGATGGATGAGTAGGAGAGGAGGAGTAGGAGAGGAGAAGAAGAGGGGAAGAGAGGAGGCAGAGAGGGGAGAGGGTACGGGGGAGGAGGAGGGCATACCCTCCGCTCGTACCCTCCCCTCCTCCACCTCGAGAGCTGCGCTCTAATTCGGCATTACAGGGAATGGTAAGCGTCTTTCATTTTTTAATTTCTTCTCAGTAAGCCTATAGTAACCTATACATTGAGTAGCGCTCTTATGTACCCTGTTCTTCTCTCTACTTTGTGCGCTTAATACCTTACGATTTCTTGTGTGCATGTTTATACAGTTAGCCTGCCTCAACTGGCGACTTGTATCTCAGCAGTAGATGAGAAATTTAGCCAGCGTTGTACAACCGCTAGCTTGTTGTGTTTAACGTGCACCACGCAGTGGTAATGCACGGCCCCACACCGGTACGATGCCCATCTTTTTTAAACGGGCAGGGGTGGATATTTAATCCAGAATCCCTGTGTTCCAGCAGCTACTTACCTCAATGTGTTAGACAGCAGTGCAATTTTCACT
>JAZHYW010033528.1:0-47822 GCA_037355805.1 Ixodes ricinus
GCTTGTTTTGTGTGGGATCAACGAACATTTCTTTGATGGTGAGAGGCGGTGTCCTCTGTTCTCGGAGGCCACGCCCTTCATGTCGACCGCTTTCTTCAAGGATTGCTTTTTAAGCGAAGCCGGTTGGTTTGGTACAGGACATGACCAATTTCCGGGCCTCCTGACATCTTGTTACGAGCCATCGAGGTGACTCTTGGATGAAGTAGAAGGAAACCACAAGCAACGACGGGATCATGATTATCAAAGTACAGCAATCCAACTAAATTTCAACAAAGGCTAGCGGACGATAAATGGCAGGAACAATGACCAGCGGAACCAAGCCGCAAAGAAAAGAGCAATAACAACTTGTGAGGAGAGGGCACTTAAAGTATCACAAACAATAATCATCAGGGCGTCTGAGCTTGCCGCCAACATAAAACGAACCATCACGAAAACGAAGAACGAGTTGTGCTGTCCACTACCAAAGCCTGCCAACAAATTAATCACAATGCAGAAGTAGGCGACAGGTCTGCGTCCGTCATGGTCGGCCACCGTTCCAAAACCACCACCGATGGCTGCGCCGATGTGGAACATCAGTGAAGCCAGGTGTACCTGCCAGAGCGTGGTGCTGCCGTATTCTTCCAGATCGAAATCCCACTCAGTGCAGGGAAATGATTGTGCGCATTGGGGAATTTTCGGCCTTCAGCGGTGAACTGTACATGCTGCACTGGCTATTGCGTCCGTCCTCCGTGACTGATGGCAATGTTCTTCCACTGGCTCGTGCTCATGTTGGCGTCATCGGGAGGTCGACACCAGTGATCCATGATGCGGGCGGTCGCTAAACCGCAGGAGAAGCGCATGTAGGACGTCACGGCGATTATCAGGCATGCAATCACCATTCCTTGAAATATTCCGTTACAAGCGCGACGGTTCGATAACTTGTCTGCGAGATCTGTTCTTTATCGGCTGGATTTGTAATGCTTGATGGGAGTCCATGTGTGGTGTGTTCTTAGAGTATGAGTGCAATATAACACAGCACATCCACGTCTTCTTTTTTCTTCTCACCAATCTCCTGTAATTAATAAATTATAAGCCTCAAAGACACCGACAGCTCCGAAGAAAGCTCGTGGCAGAACTGAAAAGCATGCTGAGGAACCCTGGCTCTAATCATCGCCCTGTAGCCCGGTAAGGACTCGGATGTGCATCGTACCGGTGCGGTCATGTATCACTACTACGTGGATCACGTTAAAGACCCCAAGTTATCATTTTTACTGCCCTGAATAAATTTTCCCATGCACAGTTGAGAGACAAGTCGCCCATTTCGGCCATCTAAACCAACATACAACACAATCTCATCAAAGCAGGTTCAATGCCAGGAGGATGTAGCCAGAAAGCGTAGCCTCTCATTTATTTTAATTAGGCTGGAGTGTTGATTTATATTGAAAACGTACTTAATGTCAAAGCAGAAGATTTGTGAATTGTGAATAACATGATTTAGGGATTGCGTTAACAACCCGGAAGACAATGTATTTTACTTGTGCTTCTTTTTTTAAGGTCCACCTTAAAAGATGCCGTCAAAAACCTGACCCCCCCCCTGGGAAACAAAATATGCAGCCTTTTGCTTCGGTGAATAAGGAAGACCAGCGAAGCTGTACGGCTGTACTATGGTAGAATGAAGTAATGACCAGCCGCAAAATGTCCGCAAGCCAGAGTGAATCATTGAGGTGCTGTTGTCGCCATCTACAAGCAACTGCGGCACAACCGGCAAGTCGGATGCAATATGCTGTCGCTAATAGGTGGCGGTAGCTGTCCGGAGTGTTGTGTCGACATTTATTTGCTGGCGGACACGATCCTCAGAAACTAGCCCTAAAACAGTGCCGCTGTAAAAGGAAACGTCAAAGCAGAAATGGCTTCCAATGACATCACGTGGAGCGACCGCATTATGGTGACATTGCTGGTGCGTGCCTTTCCAGCAGACATGTTTCCAACCTTAGGTGCCTCAATGTCCTTCCGTTTAGGGTAGGTGCCTCAATGTCCTTCTGTTTAGGGTGATGCCACCCTTGTAGTACCCGATGCCGACAGCACGCGCTCACGGGGAAAATACAAAGAAATCGACGAAAAACAAAATGTCGCCATAGCAAGTCACAGCGCCACAGAGCGCGTGCAGGGACACGCCTTCACGCGCTTCTGAACAAAAAATGAAAATAAAAGTGTGGGACAAAATGGCCGGATGACTCCACCCTCTGCTAAAGCGCACATGAAGGCACCCTAGTCGCACCACCGAGGCACCATCCTCCGCAACGCCCAGTAACACTCTTCCCACCCCAGCCCGCATCCACCTTCTACGAGGTCTACTTCCTGAGGATCCTCCCCCTGCATCCACTGTGGCGACCGCCCAAATACCCATCACATCTTGTGGATCTGCCATCCCCCGCCTCCACCCTCTAACCCCACCTCCCTGTCCTTCCCCCAACTCCGAGTGGCTGATCAAGCACACCAAGACATCGGACCAGGTTTACCTGGCTGCGTACATATCAGGTCCTCTCTGGAGGCATGCCACCAGAGGGGGCCTGGACTGAGGCCCCTGCCCAGGCCTGGCCTAATAAAGTTTCATCTCTCTCTCTCTCTCGGCAAGAGAAGGAAGTAGTGACCAAAATGAGTGGCTGAGTTGTCTGATAAACTGCATGATGATGATGATATGTTCATTAGCATGGTGCGATGACATCGTGCAAGCCATGGATACTTGCGGAAACCTTTGTGGCTATGCCATAAAATAAAAATACAGTACCTTCCTTCGCTGTCACACTGCTAAGACTATTTATGGCTTTCTTGCAATGTAATTTTCCTAAAACACTGAATTAGTTGGCTCAGCCCTGCTAAAAGCACCATGCTTGGAAATAAGTCCATAAGTCAATGGAAAAAAGTCAATCAGGAAAAAGTCAATGCCAGCAGCGTGGGCGTAGCCAACATTGAGCTAAATCGTCACCGCCATTGCTCCCATTTCGGGCTTGTTTTGCCTCTCCGGGGCGAGTGTAACAGGTGACGTCAGCAACGTTTCCTCTCGGCGCTCAGCGGCGTCCACGTGATTGGCGTAACGCGCCTGCGCAGCGCGCTTCGGAAGCCGTCAGTCCGTGCCGCTGTGGCGCCGTTGGGACGCGAGAGACGCCTTTATTGACGTCTCTCGGGTCACAACACAGCCGTCGTCGTCTCACCGTTTAAGAGATTCCTTGTCTTCTGGAGTTTCGTTCACACTACGGACCCTATGTGCGTTGTGCAAACGTCAGTCAGAACGTCCCAGACACCAAAAACGCGGGTGAAGATTGCGGTGCAGACGACACTTGCGCCACGCTGGCCCACGCCCGCCCCAATCCCGCCCGTCGCTGCGTAGAGGATCACGTAACATCTTATACCACGTGATGCAGTCATGCTCTTGGCGGCCCTCAAAACGACTCTATCTGGGCCCGAGGCCAATATAATAATTAGAGTTGTGTGGATATTTGCGACAGCGTGTACTCGGTCAGCCACTTCAAAGTTGCGACTAGTCACTCGGTGTATATAGCAACTTAGCCAGCGCATAACTACCGCTAGCCAGGTCCTTTAACGTGCACTACACAGTAGTGATACACCGACCGCATGCCGGTACAATGCTCATCCAGATCGAAACGGGCGACAAAATGGGGATCAATTTTCCTTTTTTTTTTCTTTCATTTTAAGGAAGTTATACTTCGCTTCAGCTTGGGTCCAGACGCAGCCGATGCCAGTACACGAGCGTGTGGCCCTGAACAGTGCCTGTACTGCACGAGCGCGCGTGCTTGGCAGGGATGCTGGAAGCCCGGAGCTCGCGCTTGTAGTATCGGCTCCGTTCGGGACCTGCCGGGAAACGAAGTATAGTTCAGCTACAGTGTTCAGGAAAGTTGTAGTGGCAAGAGCGGCGGGCTACCGCGTGAAGATTTTGCGCGTAGACGACACCGTAGCGCTGCCGTTCTGAGCCCGAACTGTGACAAGAGGCTTAGTCAGAAGAACGTAGCGCCGGCGATACACGCGCTTCATGGTCAGAGCCAACGCTAGAGCCCATCGGACATGGCTAGCGGGATTACGGCCTGTTCACCTTATACTTACCACTTTTCTTGTGTTGTATACCGCAGGAAAGGCTACAAGCGCGCTCCTTGTTTCAGGGCGTCAGCCCGGCGCAAGCTCATGCTCCTGCAGCCGTTAACGCTGCGAGTTCGCGCTTCTAGCCTTCGCCGCGGTACAACATAAGGTGAAACGGGCAAGGATATTTCTACAGGAACGTGCCCTCGTCAGCCTCGTCGTCGGCGCTGCTCGGCGTAAATACTGTGGTTCGACTGGAGCTTTTCGCGACGCAGAACAAGTGCTAATGTGAAATATTGTACGTTTTCCTCGTTTGCACTAATGCCTGAGAGTCTTTACGCATATTCGCGTGTTTCTGATGGAGATCATTTTGATTAATATCAACCCCCCCCCCCCCTTCCCAGCGCCGACATGTCGTTCAGCAACGCTATCACTTGAAATGCACGCTTAATAGCTGTGAAAGAAACCACGCGATACTGATATAACAGAAGAAAAGGACAAATAAATTTCAATAAATCTTTCACTTCTTTAATTGTGAGAGGAACAATAAACTCGTGTATAGTTTTTTGTCATCGTGTTCCTGATGGGGGAACAGCGTTGTGTAAGGTGCAAGGCGGAGCGCGTTTGGGATCGGCCAAGGTGCCACTGCAACTGGCGAACATATACCAGCGTTTTTTGTGGAAGACAGTCTATGAAGAAAACATACCTGATTGGGAGTACAGGAAGCATTAAAAATAAACGATATGAACACAAACTTCAACAACCCCTAATATGAAAAACAAATTATTCTCAACTCACTGCTTTATGACTTCTGACAAGTGGTAACACACTTCATCGACGTACAACAAGCAAAGCACATGACAGATATCCAGCAACATTGTACGCAAAAAGACTACAAAATAAGCCATAATATACTGCGTGCACAGAATCCTAAACTCCCTTCGCCGCTGACGATGCGCACATAGTCCCGAAGGGTAAGGCGCGGTTCAAAATGTCTCTCGCACACCGCTGATGTCTCGAAGCGAGGCGTTTATCTTCTCGATTAAGATTTTTTTCTCCACTGTAGTCTCTGCGCGACTCCTCCTTTGGCGCACGAAACAGCGACGGCTTACGATCGCTGGTGGCTGCCCTCTGTTGACCGGGTAGCCCGACTTGCATCCCGGCGCGAAGCAGTGTGTGCGTCCGTCTTTTTCCTTGCATTTAAGACCGAGGCGGCAACAGAACGAGGAAGCACTCCCCACCACTACACCGCAAAGAAAAAGTGCTACGGTGCTATTGCCCAAATTGGTTCGGGGGTTCAGCGTTGGTTCGGGCAACGGTTCGAGAAGCGTACCGCCTCAGCTTCGTCGTCTTCTTCGCTCATCGCACATCTGCCATCTGCCACAAATTCTCCTAGGGCACCAGCGCCAGGGCAACGAAACTCCAGCGCCACTCGCGGCATCTCTACGTTGACCGTCCTCACACGCGGCCCGTTGTGCGGGCGCCGCTGTTGCTCACTCACAGGCCTCTAGAAACACTTTAGTTCAGCTTATCTTTATCTTTTTCTAGTATCTTTTTCTAGTATTTCCGTCTCCCCCTCAATTTCCTTGTGACCAAAGTGATTTTCTGCAGTGTGATGGGCATCATATAAACGACGTTGCTCGTTGAAAGAACTGTGAGTGTCTGTCGCTCTCCGTCCACTTCAGTGTTTTTATTCTTTCTGTGCGAACTTCTTAAGTATGCTTGTATCTATTACAACAAGTTGTAAGGCCTGTTGAAGTGCGCGCTTGAGTTGAAGTCAACGGCTGATTAAAACGGTTTTTAGACATTTGGTGCGTTTTTATCAGTGCTAGCAGTGCGAGTAAGAAGAAGAAAAGGATGAAGGACTACGAGGACTCGAAATGCACGAGCACGGACGATACCGAACGATTTGTAACTCTTTCTGATTAAATCACTTCTCTTTTCTAATCCCTAATATCGACCCCGACAAGAATCACAGGCACGGGTTAGCTCAGGCACACGACCCAAGCATGCATTTTTTTTAACGCCTGCCAAATTAAGCCAAGACGTGGCCGACTCTACAACCGATCTCGCGGAGCGCTCCCGAACAGCTCCAAATTGCCTCCGACAAAGATTCAAACTGATATGACGACGACCAAAAATCCGCCGGGCGTCAAAGTCAAGAACAAACGTCCGACCGCGGGTTCAGTGCCGCAAATACCGGACACAGTCGCACATCCTGGGGACGCAACAGTCAACGTCCCCATGGTCCACGAGGCGACCAGCCGAGAGCCTGGCGATACTCCACCTGCGATCCCTATACCGACCAGCCTGCGATCCCTACCCTACCGGCAAGCTCTCCTCAAACACTTCAAGAGGAAGATAATCCATGTAAGACTTCATCGAGTACCAGGCCCAAACGAAACTCCCGCCTATGGAAACTCTTGCAGCAATACGCCTACGAGAATACCGTTACAAAGCCGCCGTATGAAGCAGCGTCAGGGAAAGAATCTCATTGATCTTGCATGGCATTGCCGACGACAAATGGGCGAATCTCTCTGAGTCCAACATTTGCAGGTCGGTGTCGTCTCTATCGACAGAGCAACGCATGGATAGCCGACGGCCACTCAAAAGGGGCACCTGGCGCAAGCGAGAACATGAAGAGCTGTACCGAAAGACAGCTGCAGGCTTCAAAGATAACGAACAACATAACACAATTAAATGCCACAACTGTGGCAAGCCGGGACACATCTCAAGAGAATGTCGTGTTCCACACACTCACCTCGGGCGGAAGAAAGACGCAGCGCATTAATAGTCCGACGACGTCATTTCCAAGCATGTCTAGTACACTTTTACAATGCCAATCAGAGGTGCGTACTATCCGGTACGACCGCAATGACAATCAGAGTTATCCGTGCTATTATCCCGGCGAAGAGACAAAATTCACGCACGTTTTCCCATAGGCATGCACAGGAAGCACCCGGGAAATGTAGACTGGCATGCTGTCTGTTTCAATATGCGTCACGGAAGTCTCATAGACACTAGCGCCAGTTGAATCCTCTAGCGTACGTTGGGTAAGAACTGTATGCCTGCAAGTAAGTTGCAACAACTTTTTGACTGGTTTTTAATTTGCACCGAACCTAAGCGCACTGAACGTAGTAACTTAATGAAACTTTTTCTTTTCTCAAAATTCGCTTTATTTTAAAAGTTATAGGCGAAATTAGAATTACAAAAACAAGCAAAACATAACCGCCTTCATGACGTCGTAGGTCCTGGCTTGAGTGGCCGTGAACTAGAAGAGGGGTAGTGAGCTCATCGAGCGCTCACGGCTGCCGCACTCGTGTCGACGGCTCGAGAGGGCGCCACTAAAGCGTGTGTTGGATAGGCTGTATGAAGCGCGGGTGGCCAGGGCGGCTCGCATTGCATTTGCTGCGCGATTAAAGACTATTTCGGCATAACACTTCATTGGCCACAAACGACAGCAAACACAGGGTAAAGATCACTTCAGAACGGGAGCCACCTCGCGCTGCCATACCGCCAAATGGCCAAATCGCCAGCCAAGCCCGCGCCGAAACCTCTTCGAACGCTTAGAACCGGCCGGATCCGGAGCCAGTATACGATCGCAGCGCCGCCGCGTACATCCGGGACCTTTCTACGCTCACCGTTCGTCGGGCCTCATCCCACCAGCCCTTCTAGTACGCGCCGTTTTTTTCCGCCGCTTGTTGGCGGGTATGTCGACGGGTCATTTCTTGTGTCCGTACTCTTATAAACCGCATTTGTTTCTTTTCTGATCTACAATGCTGAACAAAACCATTTTCATACATAACCGAAACGGTTCACGACACTTATATTTTGTATCTCGACTAAAAAAAAGTGCTTTTAGCGGCTCTGACCAGTAGTGTAAAAAGCTCGGCAGGACCGTAAAGACGTCACATTTCGCTGCCTGCTTTCGGCAACGCGGGCCGCTCCCGTAGGTGAAGGAGGTTTCCGCGTCGTCTGGCTTAGAGCTATCTTTTGCTCGTTCTCCGGAGCAGGAAGCAGCGCAATCCAGAACGCCGCCTCTCGGGCGACTAGCGGCGAACGCCCGGAGGTTCCAGCTCCGGCCGAGAAATGCATGGGGAACGTGAGAAAATCGTTGTTTCTTCAATGTTGTGGAGATGTACGGAACGACAATAGTTTTTGACATAATAAAGGAACATTTTGTAGAACCATTTGCAGCAGAGTTGTGCCAAGGCGGCGACGTAATTTGTTTTTAAAAATTGCACGAGCGGCATCGTGCAGCAGACGACGCAGGCGACGTCACAGCGTCCACGTGACCCGCTCCGGCCAACCCGTAGAGCCCATCTCCGCTGCGTGCAAACATCGTCTGCTTCAAACGCCATTGCCTTGTAAATTGCCTTCTCAAAAATTTGCACACGCATCCGATATTATTAAAACTTTGATAAAGTGTTTAGTGCTTTACCAACTTCATGATAGACTAGTTTTGAAAAGTGTGAACTCGCCGTTTACTTTTTAATTAGCCGTGTTGCGTCGATCTCCATGTATTCTCCCATAGGGCGGGCCGCCTCCTGGAACCCCGAGTACCACGTGACTCGCGCCGAGCTGCTCTGTCGGCCATGTTGTCGGCAAAACACGCGGATCAAAGGATTGCGCTACTCTGCTCCGTAGGAGCTATATAGTGCCTAGTCTGGTTAAATCATGACGCACTGGTATTAATGCGAATAGCATTCTTTGGATGCTTCACGCACTTTTCGCTATGTATCTATCTATCTATCTATCTGGCTATCTAACCTCTAACGCCGCGGGTCGATAAATAAATAAAAGACCGGCGCCGGCTGGGATTCGAACCATTGACCGTTTGATCAGCAGGGACGCGCTAACCACGGAGCCATGAAGGCAGTCATTCAACGCACTCTAAACACTTGTTTATATCTTGCCATACGCGTGCGCCTTAAACAGCATTGCGCGCGCGTTCCATGCACGAGAGTCACTCCGCTCTCGTGAGGCTGAGCACGGCCGCTAGTCCTACCCTCTCCCGCGCTCGGGAGAGGGTGATGGAGCGGCCGTGCTCAGCCTCACGAGAGCGGAATGAGCCCTCGTGCATGGAACGCGCGCGCACCGGTAGGCGTGACAGCGCTGTAAAGCGCGTCCTATGGTAAAGATATAAACAACCGTTTAGAGTACCGTTGGTTGAGACTAGCTGAGACGCCAGAAAGTCTGGTCGGTACCATTTTGAGTGTTTGTGCGTATGGCGCGTGCTTTGCTCGCCTTCCTAAGTGACACAAACGCACGTGCTGGGCTGCGGAGATCGTGCGCAGGGCTGTGAAAGTGTCAACAAACTTAGAATCGCCTCAAGAGTGGGCTGGCGTGACCCAGAGTGTGCCGGCCACCTGACGAACGCGCATAACTCCGCACCGCTTGATGCTATTCGCATTAACGTAGATAATCATTCCCAAAGGATGGGTTCTGCTGATTTTTTAGTTACTCTCTCTGTGCCCGCTGGCTTGCCCGGAACCTCAGAGGGACCTGGAAAGCGGAAACCGCAAAAAAGGTCTTAAATATGATTGCAGGGCCCCTTTAAGCTTAGAATGGCATAATGTAGAAATCCATATTCACTCCGCACTGAAGAGAATGCCATCAGTTAATAAGAAAATGCCTAGTTTTCTCTCGCTTCCTGCCACCATTCGCTGCATCTTTGCTTGGTAATCTCGACTGTCTTGAAATCCACTTTTCCTTCGCTGTCCTGAACCCCAATGACTTTATTAAATCTGTGTTGTCTTCGGTAGGCACAGGGTGAAGCCCCTCACAGTAGAGTATCAAGTGCTCAGCCATCTCAGTCCTCCTCTCCACAAGCAGCGCACACTGCATCCACTTCCTGGTACTTCTAAGCCTTGTAGTGTTCTGGTTCGCAAAACACCTGTCCTTGCCCTCAAACAACAATGAGCTTCCCCCAGAATTGTCATAAATGCTTTCTTTGGCAATGACTTTTTTGTTTAATCTATTGGCCTCCTGAGTCGGGACCGATTGGAGCGCTGCGATCGCTCGACCGTGACGTAGGATGGAGGATCACGTGATAAGGCCAGCTATTCCGCCTTGCTTTGGTCGGGGCCTTCGAAGCCCTTCAATCGGTACTTTCGCAGTTCTTTCTGTGTTTGAAGCTTGATCAGTACAGGCGTGGATCGGCTTTGGCAGCTGTTGAGCTCAGGGAGCAATGGTAAAGTACTGTTCGGGGCCGCAATGCCGCAGCTACGCGACCGCGACCCAAACATCAGCTACCACATTTACCCCATAGAAAGCATTCCAATATGATCCATAAAATGTGAACAGTCGCACCTTGCGTGGCAGTACCTTTCTGATACGGCTTCAATATTATTTGAACAATGGGTTAAAAACAAGGTGCCAAGTTGGCGTCACGCAATGCAAGTAGAGCTGAGTGCTAATAGACTTGAAACAGTTTTACAGAGGGTAACAAGCCATAAAATTTCACTGACTATTTTAATGCAAACATCAACTAACAGCTTAGTGGTATTTAAGCAGCCAACAGCTGCACAAATGTGAGAATATGTTACGTGGCTTTATTTATTTTACTTTAAAGCATTGCTGATGCAAGTAGCTGCACTGTATTAGCAAGTAATATTCTTTATTTTTGTAACCTATCTCTGCTTATCTTGTAGGAGCCCGAATAAAACAATTCTACAACTCTAATACACCTAGCTAGAGTGAAATATTTGCATAATCTTTCTTTACAAAAAGAAAAACAGCGATGCTGTACACACTGCTTCACTGGCCTCTGAATGGTCTGATATCTCGTTTATGAAATAGATGTTATCAACAAGCTTTAATATTCGGCGCTCGAAAAATTCCGACATCGCAGAAAAGTCAGGTAAAACCCAAAGCTTCCTCAAAAACGTTTAAAAAAAAACAATTAGTTGCACCGTATTGATTTTGCGACTCGCAGACTTGGGAAGCGGAGCATGTTACCACTGAGCCAACGAGAATTTGTGTCTTTATTTATTCCTGAGCTACGATAACAACGGGAGATGGCCGATTATATTTGTGCAAAAGGCGTTTCACTTCACCGTTCATCGCAAATCGTAATCTCTAAAAACCAGTTGAGACACTTGCGTTCATGAGTGCGTTTAACTGCGTTGTGTTGAGAACCGAAAGCGAGACACCGGCACATCTGTGCTTCGTATGAAGCGTGGAATCCAATTCAAGCGAATCATGTTTGCACGCGATATAAGCAGCAGGGGGATGTCCTGGTTTCTCGCAACCGAAACGCAGTCAAAACGCAAATCAAACGCAACTGTCTGAGTGCTCCAGTGCTGCTTGCCTCTCGGCCTCTGGGCGCGAGCTCGATCGATTTCATGCAGCACGCTGGCCGGTGTGTACATACAACCTAATCCAAGCTAATGATACGCCGCAGTATGTTCCTTCACCCATGCTTAGCAGGAGCCTGATGTGTCACCGACGTTTCTTCCATCCAGCTCGTGCGGGTACGAAGGCGAGTGCTGACGTTTGGCGATGAGTCCACGACTGGAGTACTTCGTTTCAGCTTGGGTCCAGACGCAGCCGATGCTGTTGCGAGCTCCGGGTTATCCAGCGTCCCTGCCAAGCACGCGCTTTCCAGGTAGCCAGCACTATTCAGGGCGGCACGCTTGCGCCAGGCATCATTGCAACACCCAAGCTGAAACGAGGAGCATAGTTGAAGGGCCTCATCCAGCTTGATTCTGCAGTGCACGTCCAGCTTTCAAGAACACTTTCGCCCCCGCCAGCCAGGCGGGACATTAGCGGGCCTTGTCCACACTACTGATGCTGCTGACAGCGCGATCATAGTGCTGGGCACAGTCGTACTTGTCGGGTCGAAGGCGCTTAAAAAACATCTCGCCTACCTTCAACGGTAGGTCGCACTTCGTAAGCATCTCATTGCGATACGCGTGACAGCCGACGAAAAACGACAAGTTGACCCGTACCCTCCGCCGCGCCAGTCCACGCCACCGCGCTTCCGTGCAGCGACCGCTTCCCCTGTCTCGCCTGCAACCGGCTCACCGGCTCCCCGGAAGCATTCGTACGGTAGCCTTCATTAGGAACTCGACTGGGCCGAGCAGTGAAACGAGACATTGGGTCGCAAGAAGCGCATGCCAGAAAGGCAGTGGGATCAGGCACCAACGAGCAGCGAGCGTAGAAAGGTCCCGGATGTACGCGGCAGGCGCTGCGGTCGGTATATGGGCTCGAGGATCCGACCGGTTCCGAGCGTTCCGGACGGCCTTCGGCGCAGCAGGGTTGTTGTCGCAGTGTTTGGCCGTTTAGCGGTGCGTGGCAGCGCTCAGCGGCTCCCCGTTCTGAACTGATCCTTACCCCGTGTTTGCTGTCATTTGTGGCCAATGAATACGTCATGCCGAATTAGTGTTCAATCGCTCAGCAAATGCAATGCGAGCTCACCTCTGGCCGCCCGCTTCATACGGGCCTATCCAGCAGTGGTGTCGAACCGGAACCGAACCGAACCGAAAACCGGAACAGAACCGTTATTTTTAGCCGAACCGGAACTGAACCGAACCGAAATCTTCGCCGCCATCTTGGAACTGAACCGGAACCGAACCGAAAAAATATAACGGTAACCGGTTCAAAACGGTTCAAGGTATTTTTTATTTTTTGTTCGTATCACAAAATGAACACATGGGAATAAAAAATTGGCGGCTGTATTTCTATCTATTGATCAAATCGTCATATACAAAATTGCAATGTATGGTAAATTGTGGGTTTTCGTGGCGCTTTTGTATTGGCACTATGATTAACCATGTGTCACGTTGTCACGTGACGTCATGGTGTCAAAACATGTTGTCAAGTAAGATGTCACGTGACCCCGTGACGTCACGTGACTCACTGCGTTAACTCGATTTAATTTGAGGAAGTCACTAGATGTATTAACCTTGTTGACAGCATGACGTAACATGACATCACGATTTTGCACCGAGAGTCACGTGACACCGTGACGTAAGCGATTTTTATAACCTCTAGTCGAGTGCTCGGGTTCATGACAATCAGCATCGCCAAACATTCCGGTAAAGGCTCATGTCAATTAAATATGATAATAGCCCAACTCTAACAATATCTGAAGCTCAGCCCAAGCTTTTGCTTTCCAAACCCTAGCGCAGTACATCTTAAATGGGGTCCGCGGACCCTTTGGGGTCCGCGAAGGCATTCTAGGGGTCACCGAAGCTCTGCCTCATCAGTCAAGCCTGGCAATAAAAGTTCTTATTTTTTTTTTCAAATTGAGAAGAAAAGTTTCAATTTTCGGATGAATTTTTTCGTGTGTATGTCAATGAGAGAGGTCTACTTCACACAGCCCCTAGTTATATCCATTTATTAAATCATTATCATATTTATCCTATACCTTTACCTTCCCTTGACCACGAACAAGGTCCTTCATCATCTCCGCCGACCTACAAGGGGTTCGCGAAACATCAACGGTTGAGAACCACTGCCCTAGGGCATGACTATGATGAACACTGACGGTATATAATTAGCGTCAGATCACGTGACCACTTGTTCAAATAGCGAGTTGAGGAAGGGATCGACAGTTGTCTTTTTCCTTTATTTTTTCTGCATCTGCTATTGCGCGGAGGGGAAAACTAATGGATGTTTTCGCAAGCTATCATCGTCAGGGGTTATTTCTTAACAGTATTCATTGAAAATGCAAATATATGTTGCAAGACCAATTTTACATCATTGAGGCACCCAAACATTTTTTCGTTGTTGCTGAACTGCATCCGAAAGATGTTCCCGAGAATAGAAGTATTAAAATGACTAAATGCGACTTATTAATATGACGTTACATTGAACTCCATGTGTGTACAGAAGAAATACAAAAAAAAAGATTTTAGTGACCTCAGAGGGACATCCGAACGTTGGCAGTCGCTGCCACTCTCACACCAGCGTCGTTCTCAAGTTATTGCCCAAGTTTCGACCCCCTCTGTATTTTGCTTAAAGGAGCTATAAAAAGATTTCCATACATCACTAAATACTACTCAGGATCACTCCCTAACGTTAATAACTGATTGAACTTGGCTTTGCTCTTTTTTCTAGGCAATGGCAGTGGCCAAAAAATTAGAAAAATATGAGCATCGTTGATCCCCTCAACTCGGAGCCAGAAGCGGCCACGTGGCCTGGTGCCTATCTTATGCCGCCAACGTTAATCATGCCACGCGCTCGGGTTGCAAAGAACAGAACGCGTGCTGAGCTCAGGAACTGTTATGAGCTCGGCTATTCTATCGCCACTGTCAGTGATTGGACACGAGCCACTACCCAAGTGTCCGCCGAGGCATTGATTATTACGAGCTGAATAGTAGATGCTCACGCAATTCTCGGGTCCAATCGTCTGTAGCCGTGCTCGAATGTCATCGCGTGGTGTTTCGATCCCGAATGCTACATCCATCGAGTTTGCGAAGGCGAGACTGAATGAAATGACGTCTCAGTCTTGATAATTGCACTGTGACAAGCTGAGCTTCTGAATCAGTGTACTGTGCGAGCGAGTACTTGAGTCACTAGACTATGGGCTCAGTACTGAGACCAATGCGTCACCGGAATAGTCAGAATCACTTCATGACTGTTGAATAACTGATGCGGAACTTCTTGCTCTTTCTTCAGTGCAAGCTACAGTGGCTAAGAATCTACGATCTAATGTAGATCATCGACTGCCAGCCTCTTACACGCTAGGAGCAGAAAGGCACGTGGCCGGTGCCATCTATGGCCACGTTAATCATACCCCCGCGCTCTGGTTGCAAAAGAGCAAAACGCGTGCTGAGCTCCATGGGCATTGTTAGAGTTCAACTATTCTCATCACCGCAGTGGTTGGACACGAGCCACTACCCAAGTGTCCGCCGAGGCATTGATTGTTACGAGCCGATGTACAGTGCTCACGCAGTTCTCCTGTCCAATCCATGAGCCGCGCTCGACTGTCATCAGGCGGGTGGTTTTGATCCCACAATTACGACATCAATCTTTGCGAAGGCAAGACTAAAAGAAATAGCCTCATTTTATCCTCGCAATTTCACAGCGACAAAGAAGCTTCTGAATCAGTGGCGGCCTGTGCGAGTATACTTGGGCCAGACTAGGACCAGTACGCCTCTGCAAAGTCATGAACATTCCAACCCGAAATCGTTTTATGACCCCTTTAAACTTCACGGGGTGCAAAATAAGAGCAATGAAGGGTTGCTTTTAACAAGTGACAACTAAAATTGTCGAATTAGCACACACAAACGGAGGAGGCAATTCCTCAGGAATACTTTCAGCCTATCCACTCTGGCGAAGAAGGAAGACCAGCGAAGCTGTACTATGGTGGGAATGAAGTAATGGCCGGCCGCAAGTCGGCAAGCCAGAGGGGAAAGGCTGGAGAGGTTGCCGGCCATCTATGCGCGACGGCGGCAACCAGACAACCGGCAAGCCGGTTGTCTGGTTGCCGTCGTCACTTATAGATGGCGGTAGCTGTCTAGAGTTTAGTGTCATCATTTGTTTGGCGACGGACACGATACTGGGGAAACTAGCCCTTAACTGCTTCGCTGTAAAAAAAAGTGTGTGTGTGTGCGTGCGTGTGTGTGGGGGGGGGGAGGTGGGGGGTTAGTTTTAAAAACATTCTGTGTTGCAAAGGTTCCTCTTCCCCGCATCTTTGGCGCAGACCAAAAAACGTGGCCCTGGAAACTACTTTGTTTGCAAAAACGCTCTTGCCAAAAAGCACGTTTTTGTCGTGCCAAACGCTCGCGCCGTTCCTCACGACGATGCACTAAGAACAATTATACGTGCCTTTCAAATAATTGGCTTTCACTGAGCTTGAACCTCTTGCAGCGTGCATTTTGCACCATCGAATTCGATTTTCTCAGCAAGAAGAAATCACAATGACCACCAGCCTATAGTGTGATGACGTCACGTGCATACCATGTTAAACAGTTGAGCTTTCTGGTGAAATGTGATGTTCGCAACACTAGCAATAGATGTCCTAATTGTAAAGTTGTGCAGTATTTATAGCAGTCTCGCGATGATATATGGCAGCCTAGAGAAATGTTAGAGGGCATGACTATTCAAGCATAGTGTCGTAAAGTGAGGGCCCAAAACAAGTGCAGGTAAAACCGAATATAACATTAGCCTCCCGAGGCAGTATTTCGCGAAGTTTCGAGCTCATGCAAGCTGATGAAATGTGATTTATACTAAGATTTTAAGAATCTTTGTATGTCCTTCGCGCTATTTATGTAAAATTATGAATTTCATTGCGTGCATCTTTACGCATCTTTTTTTGCAATAAGGCGTTCTGTAAGGGATTATTTGGGAAAATAACATTAATTATCTCTCTCTTTTTGAACATTTCGTGTATTTTACTTCCAATTTATCATGTGAGCACAGAGTCCTTTTTGGCGTACCCTGCAACCTGATGTTTCACACTGCCAATCAGCAAACAGAAAAACACGTTTACCCAGACTCCACAGCTCGCGTAGTTTCGAGTATCGTCCTTCCGCGTCGGTCTCAAGCGGTTATGTGAACTTTATAAAGTAAAATTATTGATCATTATAAAAATATATTTAATTACTAACTGAATATTTGACAACATAAATAAAGGGCCGACATCCATAAAGCAATGCCCCCAAATTATCTGAAAGGTGTTCTGCCAATCTTTTCCGGCCTTCTTATCCTCGACAGGCACGTTGTAAGTGATATGGGACAGCCTTACACACATTTCTGATTTTGAAGCTAATTTAAATAACTATTTAGGAGAAACCAGCTGACCGAACCAGCCGTACAAATGAGAGGAGAACGAGAGAGACGCATTCAACCACTGGATCTCTCGTTCTCCTCTCATATGTACGGTTGGTGTGTTCAGCTGGTTTCTCCTACATATGTTTAACCAACGTGCTCAGCTCTTTCCCGTGGTTGAATAACTATGTGTTCCTCACACATGTAACTTCTCAAACATTTAGAAGTCTGTTATTGCCTCTTTTATGTGGTGAACATTACTTTTATGTGTCTGTGGGCTGGACAAAAACAAAGTAAACAGGAGCGCGCGGCGGAACTATGACGATTACGCACGCAAACCGTCAGAAAGTGTCGAATTAAGTAGCTGCCATGTCGAGTAGAACGTGAAATACTACTTCGTTTTACTTAACAAAAAAGAACCTTGGAGGACGCTTAAGCTTCGCCTTTAAAAGGGGAACGCGATAGCGTTAATGGCCCTCGTTTGCATCGCATTCTCATTTGCTGCGCAAGCGTGCCTCGCGTGACCTAGTTAAAAGCGTCTGAGTCGCAACCGAAGGGTCGTAGGTTCGAATCCCGCCTAAAATTCCTAATTTGTTTTTCTTTGAGGCAAAAGAATTACTTTAAAAGATAGATCATTTGAGACATACGGCTACCTTTAATTCGCATTACATGGCGAGTTTTAATCACTCCCATTCCAAGCTTGATGTCACGTTTCACGTGAGCATTGTGGGTTGTTTCAAGGAGGTTATAATGGGCAGGAGGTGGCGTCCCTATCCCCAATGCATGGAGCGAAGTGTAACGGAAGTAGGCTGCTACGAGCCGCGACGGACATTTCTTGACCAATGGGAAGCCCAGTGAGTGGGCGCCGCCATTAATTTCGGTGCAAACAACCCTCGTTCCTATGGCATTTCCGTGGCAACGCGATTGTGTGCACCGAAAGTAATGGCGGCACCCACTGTTATTTGAAACAGCGCTTAACGGGAGACTTTTAAACCGGTATGGTCGGAATTGGATGAGATTATGATAAACGAACGCCTGGTTGCCCAGCAGAAAGTAAGTGACTAGAGTTGAGACGCTCTAGACGACCCACCGAGTGAATCGGTGTCGAACAGGCGAGATTTCGAGCCCAACACTTGCCTGACCAGTAGGACCAGGAAGTCGGCGTGTAGCGGACGCTTTCGACACCGCGCGACCGCGCCTGAGCGTCGTCTCGAACGAGTCGTCGTAGCGCGGCTTTGGAAAGCGATCGCGAGTCAGTCATCGTAGGCACGAACGCTGAGAAGGATCGTAGGCACGAACGCTGAGAAGGCGCTGTGGTGTGTGTCGTGCTGAGAAGGGCATCGCGGGTTGAGAAAGCCGTACAAATTCTGCTTTCGAGAAGATGTTGGTTTCACTCCGCCGTGATGAGTATTCGGGTTCGCATCGAAACATCTTTTGAGTGCGCCGATCGAATCGAAAGCCAGCCGCGACAGCGAGCAGCCGAAGCAGACCGCAGGCAACGGAGCAGACGTAGCCTAAGCCTAACGACCGAGCGGAGAGCAGACGATGGGAGCATGGTTGAATTTAGTTCGGATGAGAGAACGTCGGTGCGCGGGGCAGTCTGGGATTGGGTTGTTCTTCCGGCGTCACTGGCTATGACGTCATGCCGGGTCCTGCTCTATTTAAACGTCCTTAGGGTTGTTTGAAATTCCTGCGCTAGGGCATGTGGCTCTGACGTCATGACCATATATCGACCAATCAGGAATTTTCAGTCACGGCACCGACATCGGCTTTTCTGCAACATGAGCTCCTTAACGCTATCGGGTTAAAATCATTAATTAGCAAGGGTGATGCTCATTTGCAAATTAAATATAAACGGCATCTTGTCAACAACAAACCTCATCAGCCAGGCAATGCAAGCTCTTATCCTGTATAAGAAAATGTTCTCTTGGGCAAGCGCTATTTTGGGCCTGATTCAATCTCAGTGCGAAGGTGCGTATAGATTAGAGTGAACAATTGCGATTACTCCTTGCTGCATGATTAGTTGCATGCATGCGGTGCTGAGTGTAAACTACGTTTGGTTAGAACAACAAGCATTTTGATTGCCGCTCGGTGTTTCTATAAAAAATAGACTGAAAGGAATTATCCTAACACTTTTGTGACATTTTGAAAATTTCAATGCGTTTAGCTCAGTTGTGTCGTCATCATATACACATATATTGTGAAGCGTATTTCGTAAACCATATTTTATGATATATATGGCCACGAGGTACTCATTTCATAATTTTATGTGATGTAATTAATCTGAGTTCAAGGACACAATCACGATTTCACTTTTAATACTGCGACACAAAGTTGTACCAATCACGGGTATTTTAGGCGACCTACCACACTCCGCGACAGCATTTTATACCGTGTAAATAGATCAGCTTGAACTTTAGAATTTTACTTAAACACGAAGAAGGGACAAGAAAATACAGTATAGTTCTAAATTTCAAGCTGATCTAGATTCTATTTACAGGTATGTACCAACAAGCTCAACTCTTTAGTCTTGTACTTAAACATTTTGATTCAGGTAAAATATATGTTACTGGTAAACAAAGGGATGTTGAGTCGTATGAACACGACGTTATGTACGTTAATGTAGACTTTCTTCTACTCTTGCGTCGAAATTAAATAACTGAATTTCATATTTTTGGTACCTAAAAACAAAAGTAAATTGCACGGACGATCGAAGAAACTATATAGTTAATCGTCTCACGGCGTAAATAGTGTATATTGCCAGAATAACGCGGAAAAAATATTCTCAATTTAGCGGTTCAAACCGGTTCGAACCGGTTCGAACCGGTTTGAACCGTTATTTTTTGCTTCCCGGAACTGAACCGGAACCGAACCGAAAGCCATGAACCCGAACCGGAACCGAACCGATAAAAATTTCGGTTCGACACTCCGCTATCCAGAACTAGTGAAGCCTTTCATGTGCGCTTTGCTAGGGTGATGCCACCCTTTGTAATACCACTCGCTCAAACCAGCAGCCATCGGCTCTCGATGATATCCGTGGGGATTGTAACTTGCCGGAAACAAGCACCTTATCTCACAAGCAGCCGGAGCAGCGTTGTGGAACCCACGGAGGGAGGATTGCATTTCTGCCCCTCGGATGGGAGGACCGATGGACACAAAGGCCGCTTTCGGCGCACGGGGAACAATGAGGAACAAAATGGCGGCGGAAGAGGGTGTGGGAAAGGGCGGCAGCTTGGCATCATGTAGTGCGAAGCGCACATGAAGGCACTCTATCCAGAACTAGAGTGCCTTCATGTGCGCTTCGCATAGAGTGATGCCAACTGCCTGTTTCCCTTTCCCACACCCTCTTCCGCCGCCATTTTGTTCCTCATTGTTTCCCCGTGCGCCGGAAAGCGGCCTTTGTGTCCATCGGTCCTCCCATCCGAGGGGCGGAAATGCTAATCCTCCTCCGTGGGTTCCACAACGCTGCTCCGACCTTGTGAGATAAGGTGCTTGTTTCCGGGAGGGTTATAAGCCTCACGGATTATCGCCGAGAACCAAAATGGCTGCTGGTTTGTCCGGCGAGCTGGCATTACAAAGGGTGTCATCACCCTAGCAAAGCACACATGAAGGCTCCCTATCCAGAACATGCTTAGTGGCGCTGTCTCGAGCTGTCGACACGGAGTGCGACAGCCGTGAGCGCTAGCTGAGCCTCATTACCCCTCCTCTAGTTCACGGCCACTCAAGCGACCAAGGACGACATGAAGGAGGTTATTTTTTGCTTGTTTTTGTAAGTTTAATTTTCCTAAAACTTTTAAAATAAAGCGAAACTCGCGAAAAGAAAAGTTTCATGAAGTTACTACGCTCAGTGCGCTCAGGTTCGGTGGCGCGGAACATGGCAACGGTTTGTTAAAAGTTCCCAATACCAGGGCCTCTAAACTCGTCCAACACAAAGTTGGGGCCGAAGTTGACGGAGCGCACCAATTGGCCTATTACGACGATGACTTCGCGGTTTTTTCGCCGACGTCCAATCGGTGCGCTTTGCGAACTTTCGGCTCCAAAGTTTGAGTTCGACGAGTTTAGGGCCCCAGGAGAAACCAACGTTGAGCTAGCAGTAAATCCGAAACCAGAATTTAGCCATACGGCCATGCGTTGAAGCACGTCTAAGTAGAGGCCAAGCCAAGCCAGCTGGAATCCAACATGGCGTCTGCTCTTATTTTGTAGCTGACGAGCCAAGTGATCGCATTTGGTGGTGCCGCATCCAATTCCAGTGCTTCCTTTTCGACTCGCCTCGGCCATGGCGGACGCGGAAAGGCCCGCGCCGCAGATAATCGAAGAGCACGGCGACTTCCCGCGCCAAATCGTCCTCGAGAAGGAAGAAGAGGTCATCGGGCGTAGCAGCGATTGCAGCATATGCGTCCGCTCCGTGCTCGTCTCCCGACGCCACGCCATTTTCAAACGCCTAACGGACTCCAGGCAATGGTCCGTCTCGGACGCCGGCAGCATGAACGGTGTGTACGTGAACGGCCAGCGAGTGGACCTGAGCAACCCGCGGGTGTTGGAAAGGGACGATGTGGTGTCGTTAGGGCCGCCTCAAAGAAGCAATCTCGTGTTCCGATACGCGACGTCAGATCCCCGTCAGGACGCTTTGGCGTTGTTGGGTCACCGTTCGAAAAACGAGCGCGCGTTTCTTGTTTTAATCGGTAACAGAGCCGCAGGCTTCGCTAAAAACACCACCAGTGCCATCGTCGAGCAACCCGTCGCGTCCGCCACGGAGGGTAACTCCCCCAGCAACGAACTCGTCGTCGATCGGGAAAATAACAACAGCGGCGTCGCGGACGGACCACACACTTCCGCTGCGATTCACGGTGGCCGGCACACCGGTTCGTCGAAAAAGATTCGGCTCTCGCAGGGGGACAGCAACAACGTGGTTCGGCGGGTGGAGACCATCATGGAAAACGAACTGACTTGCGTCATCTGCAGCGAGCTGTTTATAGACGCTGTCATGTTGCAGTGCGGCCACACCTTCTGCGCCTACTGCATCCAGAACTGGCGCAAGCAGCGCAACTGCTGCCCGTTCTGTCAGGTCAAGATCTCGTCGGTGACCAGGTCGTTCGTGGTGGACAACGTGATCGAAGAGCTGGTCTGCTTCAATCCCGAGCTCAAAAAGTTCAGGAAGCAGCTCGTGCGGTCCAGGCTACGTGACGTCACGGGCCGTGGCGACGAGGACGTGTGTTTGTGAAGTCTGAAACATGTAGCTCGTATTATGTCAGTGCGATCCACTTTGATTGCCTTAATAAGCAAGGTGACTGACAACCGGACCGTCTCGAGTCACGAAAGGGTCGTTTACTGAACCACTGTTGAACAAAAGCTGCCACTGAAAGCGAAGCATGTTTTTGAGTGGCCCCGGTTGGTCACACAATACAATTACTGAGAGCTTTAGAACGAGCCTCAGGCATGCCCCTGCAGCCAAGGCATCCGAAAGAACAATGAGCTTACACTGGAAACCAGGGCAAATCTGTAAACTTTCCAGTTCTAGAGGTGTCGGCGGCTTTTGCAAATCAGGAGCTAACTTATGTCTTTATACTTGGCGTCAACTATTTCATGCTACAATGTCAAGGCTAGCGTAGCTTTCACAATGCTCCAACGCGTCTCTTTCGCACGAGAGCGAGTTCAAATGGTGCGCAAGGCAAAGCCATGTGCTTTCGCAACTCTGCGGCGCTGCAGCACTGAGCAGTCTGCACCAGCCTTGACAACATAGCACAGATTGGTTGACGCCGAGTGTAGTGGTTAGACCGTTGAACAGTGACTTTGCACAGTAAATCTTCCAAACCTAGGCTAGCCTAATCAGGAACGAAAATCTCTATAAATGTTGAAGTCTGGTAACATGTTGCCAGCAAACGTGAAACATGGGCTGTGTGTTTATACGAACGCCGCTTTGCCCGAGACTGTCTCTGCTTCCAACAAATATTCTTTCGCATGATGTTTTTTTTTTTCCTATTGTTTCGAGTGTTAGCTTGCTGTGGGTGCCCCGTAGAGCTTTGTTTTAAAGTTATGTTTTCCTCCCCCCACCTTCTCAAGCCGAACTTCCACAGCATGCTTTACAAAAAGAATAAAAGTGAAAGGGTTTGTCCTCTTATATTTGGACTAACATTCATATTGTGCATGTGTAATTTGTTGCTTTTTCTGATCCTCTACAGTCTCAGACTTCACTGCGTCCTGCCCCAAACTAATTCTCGCTTGTCTGGTACCAAGTTAATATCTGTGCCTTGGCATCTAGCTTGCACCCTTCAACAGAAACTATGTTGACTGTACACTTTCACTACAGTATATGCATAAACCTGCCACCTTGGCAGCTGAAGTCGACAAGATTTTGTTGCATAACGAATGTTCCTTTCTGTGTTCCAGGTTTCTTTATTGTATGCTGAAATAGTTGCTTCCATTTACCTGATTGTGATGTTCAAACATTTTTCTTCCTCATTCTGAAGTTGAAATAATGTGCTCGGTTTCATTTCCACCACCAATTGCCAACAGTTGATGCAAATGTGATATTCTCCATTTCTGATCACCAAGCAACAGGTCACAATCAAAGAACCTGGAACCTTTCTGGATTTTGTTTTGTGAAGTGGCAGGTTTAGAAATCCAGTCAACAATGATTGTGACCGATGCTCTTTACATGTACAGCCAAACATTTAACAACCAACACTGGATGGACGCAGCAAAGTGGCCAGATATGAGAAACAAAAATCTGTGAAGTTAACAAGTTTCAGCTGAATGTGTTCGATTACTTGCACATGGAATGTATTATATCAAACCATGAAAAAGCCTATTTATGTGAACTAATCATCCTTCACATTTGTTGCATGGTTGAGTGTACAAAGCTCAAACCAAGCTCCAACTACACGCCACAAGTGATTATCATTGGAGGAGTCACTATCATGGTGCTTCATCTAAGTAACCAATGCAGAATTATCAAACTGGCCCTTGAGTGTTCTTTTTTGTTTTTTTGTTTTTTTTTTTTAACAGGAAGAGCTTCGGGTCTTTTTTCGATTTGGTTGAAAAATTAAATCTCATCCTGAACCAATTCCATATTCCAGTGAATTCTTACCCTGAAAACAAAAACTAAATATGAAAATACAAAAATACTTTTTTTTTACAGACAATGTGATGAAAAAAACTGTCTGGCTTCAATTTGAATGTTTGCAATTAAAAATATTTTCTGAAAGTGCACAGAAAACTGGGACGAAAGCAGCAAATAAATTTCCCAACAATTTTTTAAATAATTTTATTGTAGAAATACAATACAACTGCAACTAACCTGCAACCAACGTTACCAGATTACCTCAGTTGTGGAACTTCTGCGGAGGAGGTACCCCTCACTCGCTTCAATCCGCCTCCCGCCATTTGAAGTGCCATCTAGATTTTCGTCTCCATAACTGTGTATTCTATACAGCAGACCTTGAACACCACCTATACACTGCATTTTGAAACTTATGTATTCCATAGGAATACACCGCAGTTACCACAGCAGCCATCCGGCGTGTCGGTTGACGGCAGGCGCAGTCGTGGTGAGTGAGGGGGTACTGCTCATGCATGCAGCATCTATGAGCAGTTCCGCAACTGAGCTAATCTAATAACGTTGCCTGCAACCGACGTTATTAAATTACCTCAGTTACGGAACTGCTCACAGACGCTGCATACACGAGCAGTACTCCCCTCACTCACCACGATTCGCCTCCTGTCGTTCGACGCACCAGACGGCTGCTTTGGTAACTGCTGTGCATTTATGGGATACGTATGTTTCAAGCTGCGGCGTCTAGATGGCGCTTCACTGTACTCTATGGAACACATAGTTTGTAAACGAAAATTTAGATGGCTCTTCGAATGACGTGAGGCGGACTGAAGTGAGTGAGGGGGGTACCCCTTTCCGCAGGAGTTCCACAACTGAGGTAATTTAGTAACGTTGCCTGTAACTTTACTGGTCTGCCATCTTGTTATGACGTCGTATGCATAAGCATCATCAGCACATGGGCAGCTTAAGTCGGTTCTGCCAAGCGTCAGAAACAGCCAGAAGGCTGTTGCGATTGTTCATAAGAAATTATGGACTATGATTCATCAAGCTTCTTTGAGTCGAGCAATGACCAGCAAATGTTTTAAGATTTTTTAGCAAGAGGGTTCAGACAATTGGTTTTTCGCATTGAATCCGCCAGCATCGCTTCCGAGGCTCCAAGCTCCATTTGCGATCCGCCAATATAGGGACTCTGGATGCCGCTTCGAAGTAGAATGGCATGGAAAGTTTTATTTGCTAGGAAGGTGTGAACTGTTTTCTAGCATGACGCAAACGCTAGGAGCCAGCCAGCGTACGCTAAGAGCCAGCCAGCGTTCCGCGTCAGACTGCTCGGACCACTGATCTCTATGACAATTGCTGGATCGCGCTTCCCGCTCCCGCAAGTGAAGCCACCGGACGGCCATCTTGCTCGTAGACGAATTGCGGTTTTGCTAGCATATAGCAGAAGCTGGCAGTAGCATGTGCTGAAGACACGTTTTTTTACTCCTTCATCGTCATTTGCCGAACAAGTTTTTCAAGACCCTGTGAAGCGTTGAGACTTGCCGTTGAGAATACATGAAAAATTTTACGAAAGCGCAGTGTCGCAGGAAAAAGGCAGAGCTCGTAGAAAGCAAGTTTCGCCGGTCTCGTAACATAATCAAAGCTTCCTTGGCACGCCAAAATGATGCATCTCTGTGCCTTCACATGCTTGGATACCGATCAAGAATCGGCGCCGTGAAAAAGTTTTGAAAGTGTGTCGCGCGTAGATGTCTTTGCATCAAATATAGGCTACAGAGTCCTGGATCGTCCAGCTGATCCAGCGATTTGTCATCAATAAAGGGCAAAACAATCTGTACGGTTGCTCTAATGCACTATTAACCTTGGCTAAGTTCCAAATCTGCTCTAATGGATCACATGGCAGCACAAATAGAGCAACGCGGTGAAGCAGGGATTTGTTTTCGAAAGCAAAAGTACAAGACGGCGAGACTGAAAATCCTTGAGGCACGGCCCATATGGTTGTGTGCAATCGGCTGACCAATTAATTAGGCGAGTCAACGACAACGACGTTGATAGGATGACTTACCAGGCAACGGCGGTGCCTCAATTTGAGCCCTGGGCCTCGGTTCCTCGGATGCAGCAGCTTCTATTTTGACTGGGCTACCTCCTTGGAGCCTGCTGCTTATTCCCCAGTGGACCCGTGGGCAACAGCGCCCTCATGCCCTGGGGCTCCTTCATGCACCCATCGAACGGCGTGCCAGATCCCTATGGCTCGCTGCTGACCTGCCCCACCCGCCTCCACAAAATCTGGACTTCTGCGAATCGGACTGCCATCCTCCCCAATACCAACAATGGCTGTCGTCGTCATCATGCATGTATATACTCATCACATTATCACGTTCACAAGACGCGGCACCACGGGCCTCCGGTGTTATGGGCCACTGCCCTTCTGCGGCGCCCGCGGCTCCTCCAGAGCCAAATAAAGACTAAAGACAAGTCGTGCTCAAACTTTATATTACGTGTAATTGTTTATAATGAGCCAGAGCACTGATCAGTGATGAGGAGCTGTGCGCGTGGTATTCTTGTAAACCGTCTAACGACTTAAAAAGACAGACCTTCCCCACCTCTTTGTCACCACTGGACACTGGATCAAGCTTGTTTCTGACATAGTGGAGCCCAAGTTACAAACACACAACAACATCGTAAACGCCAACTCCGGGCACTTAGGAATACACAGTCGAGATTGTGGGTATGTCGCACATTTCAACATGTGTTAGGCAAAAGTGTAAACCAATTAACAAGGGAAATTATCGAAGCCGAGAACATCATACGACTAGAGGACAAATGTGTTAGTACACCGTCCATAATATTGTCACAAAAAGAGATTGATTGCTTGGCCGCAAATTTGCCTAAGCGTAAAGGCTGGTTCACACAGACCCGTTTTCTTATGTTACGTTACGAAAAGTCACCGGGAAATCTGTTCCTTCGTATTAAGCGTAGCTACCAATTGAAGGATCGAGATAGTCTGGCACGCAACATTCTAAACACTAATGTTTCGGTGATGGCGAGCTAGGAGGGTGAGTTACCGTGGCAACCAAGGACACAAGGCTCGTCGTAACGTAATGTAAGAAGTTGAGCTCGGTTCAACTTGTCACACGTAGCACCATTTTCTTACGTTACGCCTAAGTTACCAAAACGTTTGTGCCTCGAATGTCGCGTGCCAGGCTATCTCCTTGAATTGGTAGCCACGCTTAATAAGAAGCACAGATTTCCCGGTGGATTTTCGTAACCTAAGGTAATGTAACGTAAGAAAACGGGTCTGTGTGAACCATATCCTTTAGAAGGAAATTTTTCGCTTCTTATTTTTCGTCTTTTTTTATTTAAAAAATTGTCTCAAAATGAAGTAGAAGTGGCAGATGTTAACCACGCAGTACAATTGGTTGTTACTGAGCGCTGTGTGAGAGTTTGTTCCTCGTGCGTGTGAAAGCTTGAGGGACAGCTTTATGAGTGCGCTGCAACGGCGACCAACATGAACAACCAACTCACCCAATCTGAGGCACTTACAAATACAGTCGTCAGAGTAAAGTAAAATGCTGCTCGAGAGGCACATAAGGCTTCACGCTCATTGCACTCGCAAAACACATCCACACAGCGTCGAATCTGATCGGTACCCAGGCGTGCGTAAAGCCCCTCTAGGCGTGCGACGGCACTTCGGCGTGTCAAGAAAGCTCACGCCGCGGGACCGGCGAGACTTGCTTTTGACGAGTTGTAGGTTTTTCTGCAGTACTGCGCTTTCGTAGAAATTTCCACGTGTTTTCAACAGCAAGTTTCAACGCATACACAGGGTCTTAAAAAGACTGCTCTGGCGAATGACGATGCACGAGTAGGAAACGTGTCTTTGCACACTGACGCCAGGCTCTGCAACGCTAGCAAAGCCGCACTTCGTTTGTGAGCAAGATGAGCTGTCCACGCTGCAGCCCTCGCTGCAGCGACCAAGTTGACCAAGTGGGCAAATATCCTAAACCGGACAGAAAGTGATTCGGAGGTGTACGCGTAAACTTCAGAATTAATTTTCTCAAAATAAAATTAATATTCATAATAAATCTTTCGCAGACGTACTCACGGGTACATATTTAGTATTTAACGACGGTGGCTGTGTTCCAAAAGTTACTCGATCCGACTCCGGAGTAAAGATTTCGTACCATGGCGTTCCAAAACTTACTCGAGCTTACTCGATGACGTCAGAACTCGCGTTCCAGAAGCGGGTTGTTTACTCCGGAGTAATTACTCACGCTACCCTCCTCGATCGGGGGGTAACGTCGGATCAAATCGAGTAAATACGTCACGTGATCTGTTCGTCGTCTGCTTTCGGCGCCGGCAGCCGTCGAAGCCCGCTTGCTCCGTTGGTTTTTGTGGCAAACGTTCGAAATGACAAAGAATGAGGTGCAGCATGTGTGGTTGTTGCAATTTGCTGGTTTCAACGCACGAATTGACTGCATTACATCCAGACCACGGTGTGATCCAGACCGTGCACCTTCCCCTGGAAGGTATACTTGTTATTATCAGAGTGCGAGCGTAAACAGCAGCTTCTCCGCATCCTCGTCCTCGGCGTTGGAGAGACTGCCGTATTCTCACGTTCAAGGCTGAAAATGTTTGAACGCAGTAAATGATAAGGTAGTATTTTTGTTTCCCCCAGAGTGTGTGTAATGAGGGGATAACGCTTGTAAAGCAGTGATGGCTTCAACGATTTTATTGTAATCATATTCGCGTCAAAGCGAACGGAAGTTACATATCATTCTTGAGAAAGCACCCTCGCGCTGTACCGCTACACCATGTGGAATCAATATCTGCAAAACATAATCGGTGCAAATTACAATGCGTGGAATATATGCGTTTAGGGCACCGTGACTAGATTTACAGCGATCGCGCTGATTAATAAAAACAAATTTTTGATGTCTAACTGTAAGGAGCAAGTCATTTTGATATCAATATACAGCTCAAAAGGAAGGTGAGTGAAAGGAGCTGTCGGATCCACCTCAGAAAACACCGCGTCGTCATTAATATTATCGTCTCTTCGAGTGCTTTCTCCGTGATCAAAAGAGATCGTCTGCTATTTTCTGCCATCGCTGCTGTGTTTTCCTTTTGCCGTAGCCCAAGACGAAGCCAATCCGCGTAGTATCCAGGTAATTATCCCGGCCGTTCCAAAATCGAGTCGCGGATCGTTTACTCGCGATGTCACGTGGTATTACCCGCTGACGTAGAAGGCAGGTTACTCGGGTAAGATTTGGAACATAGCCGGTGACGAAAACACGGCAATCCGCGAGGCGGTCTACGAACCCTGCTCCATTCATCACATTTTTAAAATGGCGGCATTCTGCACGGGCAGTATCGGGCAGTGCGCGTACATTTCGGAGATGAAATTCATATCTCTTCAAGCTATATGAAAAAACTTCGCTCATTATGATTGAGGTTTGTTCTTTAAAACGTATAATATTCCTCACTGTCTTCTTGATCGGGTAAGTAAGCCTACTCTAAGCCTAAGTAGTGTTTTGAATCCGACCGAAACCCTTCTCGAATGCGTCTGCTCTTCGTGGAAGATCACTTTTAAAAAGCCGATGGAAAATATATTTTTTTCTTTTTTATTTCCTCATTCTATTTATTAGTATTTACGCATATATTATATAAATTACCATAGGCATCGTAAGCATTTCCTCATCAGGTGACCATTCTTTTTTGTTGTTTTAAAGACAACAGGTGAAACAAAAACTTGCTTGAAGAAATGTTTGCCTCCGCTTTTAGATTTACTTTAGCCTTTGAAAGTGGTGCAACACAAGAAATGGGTCGCCGAATCTGTATACATACCTTTCAAGAATGAGTTGTACCATGTTAATAATTGCATCAGCTATCATCTCTAGAATATAATATACTGAGTATTCTGGTTATCACTGGTTGAAAAAATACTATTTTATCAAAACTCTGAGGAGCTAACCTCAAGCGACACTTCGTAGCATTTTGTTTAAAAAACGCTGTAGAGTCTTCCTCTTTTATATCAGAGACTTGTCAGTCACGAACATGCTCTTCGTTTGGTATTAATGCATCTATGGGAATACCTTTGTTATAGAGAGGCATTTATGTTTTCTCTTTCAGGGCATGCCTGATGATCCTGACCTTGGAGAGCATTCTGTCAGATCACGATGGAAATCGCAACATGTCCAACTCGTCAGAGGGTTGCTGGGAAAGAGAGGACTATGTAGTGAAGCAGAAATGTGTTCCCTGCACAGAGTTTGAAAGGGTCTGTTGGCATGCTAAGCCATCTCACGTGTTTGCAGATGCAGTACATTTGCATCAAACTTTGTTCTGAAAATGAAAAAAACAAAGTATGTCTGCAGGACTGTAGAGACCTCAGGGAGAGCTTGACTTGTAGGCAACATCGTTTTCTAACACATTTTACATGCCACCTATAGTCGGTGACAGGTCAAGAACGAAGTGGGAGCTCCGCCCACCTCTTTCCACCTTAGCGGAGCGAAGCGCTGGAGAGAAGGCGACCCTCCCTCCAGCATTCGCTCCGCTGAAGTGGAAAGGGGTGGCGGAGCTCCACTTCGTTCTGGACCTGTCACCGACTATAGTTACAATAATGTGAGCAATGAGGTGCTGCGATGCATACTGTCATTTACCTGTTACTTGATTCGCGGTGAAGAGAGTTTTCGGGCATGCTTTTATTGTCATTCTACAGACTGGTTGTTTTAAATAAATGCAGGTTAGCTGGATTTTTTTTAAAAAAGGTCATTGATTAGCCAGAAATGGAAAAGCATAACTTGGCATGCAAACTGCAGCTTGCGTGCTGCATTTTTTTGGGTCAAACATTCTGTGTTAACACTTCACAAAGATGTAAGTGTAGAGTCTGAAGGAGAATGGCATTTTATTTCTGGGTTGACAGTAGTACCATCTGTGACCCGATGAACTAACAAAACGTGCCAGTACATCCGGTGCTACTTTCAACAAGGATGTAAGGCATTGCTTATTCGACTGAAGTTCGGTACATAAATACCCTGCACAGAAAAGGACATGAAACTTGTTTGGGCCAAACCATGGGATGTCAAACTTCCAAACTTAAATTTAGCTTCTCGCCAGAAACTGCAACACCTGTGCCAGAAGACAAGTGTGTAGATGTAGTAAAACTCGCCTACAGCACAGTACTTGGTGTATCTGCAATTTCTTACAGATCTTGCTAAGGTTAAGTTAGAGTTCTGATAAATGCTAAAAAAATCTATTGCAGGCTAGCAAGCACCTTCCTGTTTGCATCCAGTCAAAGTACAAGGAGCTGGTCACTTGTAAGGCCTCTGGCGATGCTTATCGCAAGTAAGTCATCAATCAATGTCGCCGCACGCTTCACTTGTATTCTTCTCCGACATTGTTTGGTGCCACTCACAACGGTCCCTCATCCTCATGCGTTTCCGTCACGTGACGTTTGGGTATGTCGGGGGTCGGCAACTTGGCC
This sequence comes from Ixodes ricinus, assembly GCA_037355805.1. NCBI lineage: Eukaryota > Metazoa > Arthropoda > Arachnida > Ixodida > Ixodidae > Ixodes > Ixodes ricinus. The sequence goes on from JAZHYW010033528.1 coordinate 31,314, forward strand.
AAAATCATTCTTGAACAAGATTTTGAAAATGTAGATGTCGTTTGGAGTATTTTGCAATATCCCAGAATGCGACTTCGACCCTGTTCAGGTCGCGTACTATTACACATATACTTTTTTTTTATAGAACAGAGTGCGTGTTCCTCCTACAGAGATTGTTCTGAAAAATAAATAAATTTCTGGTGTTGGAGACCTTAAAATTTAGCTCAAAAATGTTTGTGTCTGAGAGCAAACCACCACAATTTTTTTCTTTTCTTTTGCAATCTTAAGATTCCGGTCATTAGGGTGGTGCGAAATATTGGCGAGTAGTGCCAAGTCTCACACCCAATCAGGATCGGGAGGCTATGGGGGCGTCCTTCCAGGATGAAAACCTGCAATCTCTTTACGAAGCTAAAAAAAAAAACAGCAAAACTCTGGCTGGTTTTGTTTAGTGCTGTATATCCCCGTAGTAAGCCTCTATAGGTGACAAAACTGTTGAAATGAAAAATTGTAGATATAGTAGTTTTTGGACAAAATGTTCGTGTTAGATATCGATTTCTTTCATTAATACTGAATCCCAGTGCATCACTTTTGGTTTCATGTCTTTATGTGTGGGGGGGGGCCTTTCTGGCTACGCCACGGGTTGCCGACCCCTGGATGATGTGATCAAGTTTCGGATACAATGTTAGGGGACTGGCGACATTGCTTCGCTCCATCACGAGTCTCTTTTTCTTTAGCGAGCGGGACAACGGAGAGCACTTCCTGCATTTCTTGTTATGGTCTGGCCACGCAAAGCCCGCCTCTTTAACAACCCAAGCGTTCCACAGCACAGTCTAAGCTCATTACAACAGACCTAGTTACAACAGGCATTTGGATATAACATGCCTTATTTGTGAAGTTCGAGCTGGTTTTCATCTATGTACCATTGACTCAACTTCATATCTGCATTATACAACATACTTGCTTTACAACAGACCGAAATCTTGGTCAAAAAAATCAAGGTCTGTTATAACGAGCTTAGCATCTGCACCACTTGTCCACCACCAAATCCAATCCAGTTCGGTCCGACGACCGAGGCAACACTCCCCAGAGGCGCAGCCTGCTCAGTTGTTCCAGGTCGGACTTGTCGGGTATAAAGTGACGGCGAACAAACGAATAAAGGGCACTTGCCCGTTCCGACTTGTCGTCTCGCTCGGTGCCTCGATAGCTCTGACACAAATTTGCTGCCGACGTCACGATTGGCAGACAGCTCGAGAAACACGGGGCGCGGCGGCTCCGTGTCTACGCCTTCCTCGGCTTCGATTTTTGTCGATTAATGCCGCCATCCTATTGGTCGCGGAGAGATGGCAAGATCGCCTGGAGACTCGTCGCGCCCCGCGTCTCCCGAGCCGTCGGTGACCGTAGGCCGCGTGGAATCCGACGCAGGTGCGAGAACGAGAATGAGGCCCAGCGGTTCTGGATCTTCGAGGCAGCGTGCTGGTCACGGGACTCTTCAGCTCCCTCTCCGTCGTGTTCCGACGGAAGCATCTGGACCGCAAGATGATGGAGCGCATTCAGCAGCAAGTTGCAGCCGGAGTCTGATTACCCCCTCCTCCCCCTCCACAAGACGCAACGTTTGCCGGAGTGCGAGCACCGTTCGAGGAACCGTTGGTTTCGACCAGCGGGCTTATTTATTTGGTCGGCGATGTAATAAACCCATTTTGCGGATGTCCATCTCTTTAAATGAGTCTTCGATACGTTGTGTGGCGATTGAACCCAACGCAAGCGACACTCGACAGCAGCACTGCACGTTCTGGCAGCGCTGCCGTTGAGTGGTTTCATGCAGCTGTCGAGTGGTTATTAAGCAGTCCGCGGCTCCGCCCTTAGCTCGCTAGCCCAAGAAGTATGCAGGCAAAGCATTAAGGCCCGTTCACACTCTTGCGACCGACTTCGACCGAGAGAGACCAGATCTGTTAAAACTTCTTAAAAGTTCATTTCTGGTGCCATCTATGCGGTGATCGTGGAACTGCATTTCACAAGAGCGAGCGGTTTTGCGGCATTTTCGAGGTCGAATGTGCGCGGAATACCTATGAGAAAGGCTCGTTTATAACGTTTCCAAAAGTTTTTCGAGACAAGAAAGAAAGGATAATGCGCGGGAGAAATAGAAAATATGCCGTGATTGTCAAGCTTTACACTGCAACCCGATAGATGGCGCCACTGTGTCCCTCTGGTTTAAGAGGTTGGGGAAGGGAACCAAGATTCAAGAGGTCGTAAGAGTGTGAACGGGCCTTTAGATCAGGTTGAGTGCACGTTAAATCGTTTGTGGTCGTTTCCACCACGTATGCGCAAGGGCTTTTGGGTCACGACGCACGGCAACAACAGTCAATAAATGACTAGGTGTTGTTTAACCAGTGCTTTGTGTCATTCTCCGAGACGGGCAGCAGCGGGGAAAATCCCACAAGTGTCGAACCCAATTTCGCTAAAAGCTGAAATTCAATTGATTTAGGAAGACAAACACCTACTTCAACGCGCATCATAAAGTAGTTCAAGGACATTTCCTACCGGCACGGATGCCAATGTGCATGTCGAGCACACACACGGGCCTGCTAAAGATATGCTTTCGTTGCTCCAAAGGAGTAGCTAGTGTTTCTTGAGTTCGTCCAAACATCATCACATAATTGCAGAGAAATGGGTCATCGTAGTGGGTAGGAGTGCTACTCACCACATCGCACAAAATGGAAACGCCTTAGTATTGAGTGATTGGCTAGAATAATCCTTTTTTTTCTTACGCAGCAAGAAGTTTTAAGGTATCGCAACATCCAGCCAAGTCTCCGTAGCGGGAGAACGTTGGAAATGCACAAGTCCTTTCTATCATTCAACTCCGACATGCACAATTTCTCTGAAAAAGAAAACTAAATTTTAAAACATTATTTTTGGAGTCCTTATGACACTTTTTCAAATTTATTCGAATACATGGAACCATTTTATAGTATTTTTTGCTAGATATGGCATTTTAGGATGCATTAGGAAGGCAGAGTCGCACCCCTGATGATTCTGGGGCATTTGTCAGATCCGTCGACAACAAAAAATACTGCAGCGCGTTTAGTTGCGCCGTGGCCCCACGTAGGGATCGTGAGAGAAATTTCCCTCACCATATCATAGAGATTTGAGTTGTGGCGTTCTCCTGAAAGACCATTGACAGCAGTGCAGAGAAAGCTTTTCTCCACTTTGCTCCGTGGTGGCAGTGACACCTCTTCGGCGTTTCATGCACACATCACGAGCATCGTGGTAACACACCTCAGTTTCACCTCGTTTGAGTGCAGTGCCCAATAATGTTGCAACACACTGGTGTAAGTCCAAGTTCATGTAGGAGACAAAAGGTGGCAGGTAAATTTCCACCCTCGCGACAGAAATTCAGAGAGGGTGCAGGTAAATTTCCACCCCCTCGCGACAGAATGTTTAGCTCGACTTTAGTCAGTCGACGGGACTTAAGAGTGCAGGGCATCCTTCGTACGCTGCCTCGGTAAGCGGGTGCGAGCAGCTCGCAAGACACCGAAACGTGAATGAAAGTAAGCCTGCGTTGGAGGCGGAACAATTAAAAGATGTTTTCATCCTGCCATAGTTACAAGGATAACAGTAGAGGGCGCCAATATTCCAAACATTGAACAACTGTGAGGACCGGTTATAACGAAATAGTGGCTACAGCGAAGCGATCACGATTTCCCATTCCCTTATGCACTTTGTAAACCGAGGTCGGTTATAACAAAATAAGCGAATATAGCAAAGTGATTTCCGATTCCTGTTTACTTTGCCATAACCCGTCTCAACCGGTATTCACAAATAGTGTTTGCTAGTTGACTCATTTGCAACCTCTTTTACTGTGCCAAGTAAGTTCTGAGGATGACACCTCCAGAGTTCATTTATTATTATTTTTATTTACAGATACTGCTAATCCCTATCAGGGATCGTGGCAGAAGCGGAAAGTAATATAAAACGACAGCGTTACCAGAGTTACTCGATTCAGAACACAAGGCAGAGACAAATGCACTTACAGTCTCTTCGCTAGCAATTTTGTAAGGAAGCCCATTCCTCTCTACAATCGTGTCGACCCTGCCGCCTTGCACCGGCGTGCAGGACGTCGGGCTTCGCCGCTTTCACGTAGTGTACTCAAAATAAATTCACCGTCCCGATTGCTGCAGAGGTCAAGATGGCGTATAGTTCGGTTGGCTGCATGCCAGCATCGTTCCCCCTTCTCGGATTTCGACCAGCCGCCGATGACGCCGCACCTCTTGAACGCGGGAGAGGGAAACAACGAAGAGGTGACCAGAGTCGTGTCCTAGGAGCTCCTCGAGCAGCGGGCAACGAGAAAAAGTCACAACGTAAGAAAGAGCGAAACCATAGGGAGAACTCCGTCGTCACGCCTCCAGTGCGGGCTCTAACCAGTGATCTCGCGATGAGCACGGTGCACGCACACGGCAAAGCCGCTATATGCGCTCGGTCTCGTCGAACTCCACCGCGTTTGCCACCTGGGGGGAGATCCACCAATGACGATGTAGGTGGTACGGTTCAGGATCTAACCGCACCACCTAGAGGGAATGGTACAGTTACCCCGTTACAGGATGTACGTTACCTTTGTTCTAAATTGAACGCATGTCTGCCCACGATACGTGTATTTTCATTGGAAAAGGTGTGAAAACAAAAAGAACTTGCGACTATACCAGGAATATAGCCTCATCTATGGAGCTCTATGTATCTGCGGATACCCGCCGATCATCTGTGGATATCAGCCGTCAACTGGCAGATGCGGATAAAAATTAATAAGATATTGCAAATCGGATGCGGATGCAAGGGGCTGCGGATTAGATCCGGATATCCGCGGGTCCGGATTAACATTTTTGCCGAGTGGCGGCCCATAAACCTGTGCAATTGCTAGGGTGTAGAGTGAACAAGTGAATGATACTATGAAGTGCATCATTGAATGTCTTGCGGGAACAAAATACCCTTATAGAAAAAAAGGTGCCAATGGGGGTGAAAATTTTTCTTTGCACCAAGGAACGCCTAACTGTCACCAAAGATCACTTTAGAGCGTTCTATCTTGCCAAAAATGCCATCCCTAAAAAAAGTAAGGAATGCAGGGACAACAATCGTTCCGGGAAAGCGTGTTCTTGTTTGGCAAGGAGTGTGGAAAAAGCTTTTCAAGCATAAAATAAAACCATGACATTCAGGCCACAAGAAAGTTGAAGCCTCACCACAAGAGTAATGTTTGAGTTCCTGTACCCCACTTTTGTAACACAATTCCTGCATGCCAACCCAGCATCAAGTGCACTAAGGACACACTTCTTATCAGCAGGCCTTGCATTACAAGAGAGGCGAATGAGTATGAATCCATCCATCATTGACGAGTAGATATTCCTATTCTACACGGCAACCTTGACTGGTGAAACGGAATGTGTGCATGCATTTTGTTTTGTTTTTCTTCTACAGTTGGCAAGCTGCTGCTAAGTATGTGGTTTGGATCATGCAGTATCATGTTCATGTTTAAAATTGAAACCGATGTAGGTGTTGCCATTATTGAATTTTATATTTTCCATGTAGCGTAACCATGTCCTATACCATTTCGCTGCTGAGCGACTGCTTTTCCCCTCCTACTTCTTTATTAGACTTTAATAAAATGACACAATGTAATTAGACTGTCTTCTGCTAATGTTCCTGTTTAGAAAATATGCGTGTCCTTAGTGGGTACTACGAGCGAAAAGAAAAAAATATTAAAAATATTGTTCTTTTAAGCGCATCTCTGGGCAGAGTGTCGTAGAATCCCAAGACTATCTCATTACTGCGATCATCTCTGCAGCAGTGCGAAGTGTCCTGGAAGAATGACCATATATAAATGTAAAACGATAAAATGACTCTGTATAATCGTACTCGAAAAGTTTCTTTTTTTTTTTTTTTGTACAAGGGCTTATAAGGTATCTTCCAGATGCCTTTTTATTTACGCTGATTTTACGATGCAAAATAAATGTGTGGATTGCGGGTCTGGATGCGGTTCAGATGTTGGTACAAAGCATGCATATGAAAAATTTAAGAACATTGCAGGGGCAGCTCGGATGTGGATAGAAGTCAGCGAATGCGAGCCAGGTGCGGATGCCCGAACTGCTATCTGCGCAGGGCTCCACTCATCTATCGTGGCTGCAGCTAGACTCCATCGCACGACGAAGAAAATCCGAAGTCGACCCGCTTCGTCGTATGCACTCCGCAAAGTATGTAACGTTGCAGGACCTGCGATGTTACGGGCCCTCACAGAGCCACGTAAACCAGAAGACCCCACAGAAAAGGAAACCACTCCCGTGCAGTGCACACTTTATTACACAAATGCACGGGTATTGAATAAAAGAAACAGGCAATAGCCATTCTTATAAACATGCTAGAAACTCGTATTATACCTGCCTTTTGGCAGCGAACATCTAGAACAGGGGTTCTCAAGCTGGGTTTTGCCCCTAGTTTACCGCCCCTAGTTTAACCTTCCACAAACTGAGCCATGGATCGAATTTGTGTTGGGCTAAGCAGCCTCACACTTCGCACAAATACATATACATGTTTCACCGCTGTGCCCCAGGTCTAGCCCCATGCCATCTTATTCTTTCTGTAGCCCTCGATTTTGTTTTATTTTGTTAACTCAATAAACTCTCGTTCACTATCTCAACGCCTTTATTGCCGAGTGTTATCGGTTGGCAACAAGAAGGGTTTTTTGGGACTTTGTGAGGCTTGGTGGGGTTCCCTGGTACGAAAAAGTTTGAGAGCCCTCTGATCTAGAACACGTATGATGCGCACCTGAACATCGGCATCCACGCCACGATAGCACGAAAGCTCTAGATGTAGACTGCGCGGCAGTGGGCGAGACTACTAGGACGACTCGTCGGACGAAGACTCTGCGTCCGAGGAGCCCAGCGACTGCGTGGTCTCCGACCCCATGGACTTCATTTCGGTCGCGGCGGCTGGAGCAGAGACGCTCGACGATCGGGAGGGGAGGCCTGTAACGTGAGAAAACCCAGAGACTCATTAGTGCTTTGTGCTATCGGTGTCACAACACCAACAAACCTCTTGTTCTCAATTTTTGTAAGTGTAGGTCTTTTTGAGAGAAAAAAAATGCAAGAGACAATACTTTTATACTTTCTATACAATGGAAGAGAGAAAAAAAGATTTAATTTAGTGCATAGGAAATAGCGGGTCCTTCCTTCTTAGATATTTTTCCAGAGACCTACACTCACCAAACTTGAATATCATAAATGCACCCCGTAAAGGTATCTTTGTTAAAAGTTTATTTATTGGCTCGTACAAAGCTTTTTACGATCTGCCAATATAAAGACCCATTTGACGAGGCAAGTTCAAGCGACTGTGTTAGATTAGCTTTGGTGGGGCTTACATTGCTCGGTATAGGAAATAGATAAACCTTTCTTCTATTGTCCCTCTAAAAAGAAAGTGCCTCTGTCTAAAAGGCACTTAGCCCAGCCATAACAAATGTGTCTGCAAACGGGTCTTTTATATTGAGGGAGACTGTACCTATGTTCCCAGCAGTCTCTTTGGGGCTTGGGAATTGAGCAAAACATCTATTCACTTTTTCCTAGAAGTCGGTGTATTTGCCGAGAAAAGCTAGGTTCCCGATCGGCGGTTTTAGCCGATCGAGACTCGTTTTCGAGCCGCAAACGTTGTTCCCGGATCTGGTAGGGGCCTTTCTGTCGTGTTTCCGTATCAATCTAGGCGAGCGTAAGCGCCGTACTGAATCTTCAACAGTGGGAAACACGAAGGGAAAGTGAAGAAGGAAACGAAACAGCCCGCCGTTCCAGCATCACGAGCAACAGCGCGTCCTTGCTGCATGTCCCGGCCAGACAAGAAGCAGGAAATTAACCAGCATAGGAAGGCCATTGTTAAATAACAATGGCCATTGTTTGTCAAAAACGTAGGCACACACACCTCACTCGGAGGCGGTTAATGCGCCGCCGCCAACTTCTCTTCGCAAATGGCGGCGTAGTATTGTACGCAAGGAGACGAAGAAGTTTAAGGGGCTTGATCTCTACAACGGAGTTGAGGTGCACAGAATGTGAGATGGAATTTTTGTGCTCAACAAGTCTTCATTTGTCATTCAACATCTGTGTTCCACTTTGCATTAGGCCCGTTCACACATTTGCAACAAAGTAGGACTGACGGAGACAAAACCGGTTTAGGGTTTAAACCCGGCTTCGTCTCTGTCAGTCCACTCAGCTGCAAGTGCGTGAACGGGTCTTTACTTTGTGTACATTTTTGTCTTGCTTTGGCATTACACTTTTGCACTTCGCTTTTGTGCACACTTTTGTGTACACCTTGTGCCACTTCTGCGTGCACACTTACATTACTTTCGTGTTAGTTCTGCGTTAACATTTTGGAGGAAAAGTGCCTTATGAAACCCAAGCCCCGAACACATATTGCACGTCAAAGCTCACCAGCCAGTTGAGACCGAGGGACGAGAAATGGCGGATGGAGTACTGCAGTTGCGTCGCCTGCTGCTGGAGGGAGCCAACGGTCGTGGAAGTGAGCTCTCCGATGTTGTTCACGCCAGTGATCGTCTGCAGCATGTCGGAGGCGGACGAGAGCAGACGGGAGTAGGCGTCCTGAGCCTGGGCGGACATGCCACGCACAAGAAGGGCTGGCTTCTGGAGGGCCGCCGTCAAGGCGCTCAGGGCACCCTGTGCAGCTTCCAAGATGTTCTTCTGAAAGTTCTGAGGGAAGAAAAATTTTTTTTAAAGAGATGAAAAATATTGTGAACAAAATATTCAAATTATGAAATGTCCACGACATCACGGAGTTCGCCTCTCTACTTCAAGGGCTGCAGAACACCCCCCCCCCTTTTTTAATTATGCATTTGGTATATGTTCCTAGATTGATTGGCATTTAAGGGCAATTTTCAGCAAAACACCAGGTACGCATAGGAACCCAGCTATGCGTAAGCACCTTGTTAGGACTGTATTTACTCCTTTTCCTCAGCCATGGCTAAGTAGGGGGTGGGGAACTGTGGATGCACGCGGAAGTCACCTATCCCTCCCAACTTTCCCAGGAACTCCATGGCCAGAGTGGTAGAATTTTCCGACTAAATTTTAGGCAAACGCCTCCACAGTCTATCATTTCTGCTTTTAGTTCTCTCGCATGGCTAGACGCATTGCCTGCGACATTGGTGTTAGGTTCGTATGCTCTCGTCCCACTAAGAAAGTATCTGGTGGTATTGGATACTCCGCGATGCCACAGGAACATCTGGCATCCAGCAAAAATTATTAAGACATATTTTGATTTCTGGAACTCTGCAATCCTCAAGTTGCTCTACCTAAAGCACTCTTCCAAAACCGAAAACGGTAGAACAATCATGACGCCGAGATCATGACGTCACGCGTTGGCACTTGGCCACAACTCACCACTCCGGATTCCGACGTGTTGTTGAGGAGGTCTTGCAGCCAAGCCGACCCGAGGCTCATCTTGGCGAGAGTCTCCTGAAACGGTTGGTTAGAGGTGCCGAGGTGCTCCCTCATGTTTTCTATGAGCTGCAGCGCCACCTGGAAGCGGGCCAGTGAGTCGGTCGCATAGCGCTGGAGCGCCGCGAGCTGGTTGGCCGCGTGCTTTGTGGCGCACGTCGTGGCCTTCTTGGAGATGCTGTCCAGACGTTCCACGAGCGCCAAATGCTCCGGGTCGCGCGGCTGGCCTTGGTCGCCTCTAATCCCAGAGAGGTGATGTGCTGCACAAACGGGCAAAGGTGCCATTGGAGAACTTCACACGAAAACATACAAAGAGTTTCACTATACTTTGTCTCACACTATGATGAACCACAGCCAAGGCTACGGGTTTCTTCGGCAAGTAATGAGCGAATTAGAAAGCATCTGGCACAGGGTGTGGCAACATGAGCTGGCCCAGCGTCCGCATCGACCGGGGCGGCGACAAAGGCCACGTGGAGAGCCACGTGTACAAAGAAACGTTGAAATAGACTACCAGCACTTTCTATTGTCGGAATGTGGCAATCAGTTTCACAGCTTAGCATGCTGAAGGCACCCCACGCGGCATTTCACCCTTGTCGGCTAACACTAAACTGGGCCGGTTCGTGTTGCCGCCAGCTGTATATGCAGGGTGTTTTGGTGGAGGCTTTCAAAAATTCCAAAGAATAGGGTGGTTAAGAAAAAAAATATTAACTCTTTTCGGAACAAACTGCCAGCCACAGCAGATGTCAAGGATTGGAAAAAGGCATACCAATTAGCTAAATAGAAAATATCTACTACAGTGAACGTACACAATAATTTAAACTTGGATATTTCATACACCTAAAAAATAATTAGAAATTTTCGGTTGTCCCGTTATGCTTTCAATGTATTTCTCCATGTCATTTACACTTTTTGTTCTCATGGCCCCATTGAGCACACTTCTTACCGAGCACCGGTGTACTGCAGAGAAGCAACACCCGTGGAGCTCGTTTACACATGTGTTGCCGAATTAACTTACCGTAAAATTCCGAGCAAGCGCCCCCTGCACGCACGTCAAAATCGCCTGCAAAGTAGGGGGGCGCTATCCCGGAACGGCACCAAAATTCAAAATGGCGACGACAAATTTTTTTGCCAGAAAAAGAAAACAAAGCGCAGTGCACACAGATTTAATATTTTATTTTTCTGAGAACAGACTTTATTAGGCCAAAGATTTGTCACTGCTATGTTAATCACTTTCAAAACCACCAAAAGACTCCTCAGAGTCGGCCGCAAGAAAAAGTTAGCAGCATTCCGCGATGTTTCCCAACTGCATGCCGTTGGCTGTTTTGACAGCCTCTTCAGAAAGAAGCTGGTTGCTAATGGCTCATTTTGCACTTCTTTCGCGCTCCAGGTATTCAAAGAGCGTGTTGTCCACGTATTCACTGAACACCGGCGCGCCGTTACTTAGCTTTCGTCGAACTTTGGCTTTCCCGTAGTTTGACTGTAGCAAATCGTCAAAATTCTTGCCCCATTCCCGTATCCGGTCGAGCTTGATGTGTCGAGACCGTCTGGTGTACGTCTTTCCCGTTTTCACAATGCCATTGGACGACCTCGATTTTCTTTGCCACTGTGTAAGAATGCATAGCCGACCTGACACCCCCAAAACAAAGCGACAATGGCGCGTAGTGACCGGGCTGATCACTGATCTCAGTGACAGTGCTGGATCGGCGTGTTGACCAGCACCGTCACTTGACGGGAATGCGCCCTCGGTCGGCCATCTTGTGGGTAGAGTTACTATCATCTCTAGCCACCATTGTAATATGGCGAATATGGCGGACAGCTAAAATGGCGGCAGGCTGCCATAAACATAGCCTGTAGATCTATAGTACACTGTACGGTGGGTGATATTTCGTGCATGTGATTGCACAGCTGTACTGACGAATGCAGATTCTTGACACCCGGCAGACTGAATCTGCTTAGCCTTCGTCTTTGAGGACTCGGTGAATAAACCATACGGATAAACGCAGCACCGGGCCATGAACTAAGCTAAGCGCAAGCTCGCATCGAGAAGCAGACTACGTACCCAGCGTCTGCATTCTCGATGCTTCTGTCGCGATTGACGAGTGACGTGCTGTGCTGTATCTCGCCGGTGCTACGCGATTTCGTGAAACTTTCGACAGTGCTGTACTCGAAGACCGGGCTACCATGTCACGCCGTGGTTTTAAGACGATGTTTTGTCAAACAGATTGTCAATCAATCAGCGGAATATCACCGCACGCTACTTTTGATGGCAGCCTAGCCACCAGAATTGCCAAAAGCCGCCTGCTATGGATGGATGATGGTAAAATGCCAGGTAGTCTTCAGCACGCTGTATCTTGTGCTTAGAGTGTGATATTCAACCTCTTTCGCACAAGCATGCCTGCCATTGACCTACATATCATGGAAGTGTGCAACCGCGATCCGGCAATGTCACTGTAGATCAGTGGGCTGCAAAGTAGGATTGGATTGGATTGGATTCTTGGACTGAACTTCGCAGGCCAGTGTTGCCTGGGCGCGGTCAGCGCGGCGCGTGATACGGGTGCGGAGCGGGGAGGGGGGCGCTTTCCCGGAACGGCGCAGAAATGTGAAATTAGCACTGAAGTTGGGGGGCTCTTGCACGGGTGGGGCGCTTGCTCCGGAATTTTACGGTATACATTTCACCATCATTTTATCTGTGGCATACCCGCTTATGATTAGTAGGCCCGTGTAGATGAAACCATCAAATATCTGCTTTGTATGTGTAGCTATCCATATAACAAATCACAATTTCATCTTGCATCATATTTAGATGAATTTCTGATAATTCAGATTTCCAATAATTAAAACTAAATTTGTGGCTTCCATGAGCTTGAAATAATGAGTCTACTGTAATTAGCCGAACAGTATGCTTTTATTTACTGAAAATAAACATATGGTTCACATGAAAAACTTGCTAAACATCCTTGAAAACCACTAAATCAACTCATTTTTATAAAGATGCAAGGCAGAAATAGTATTTTACAACGTTACAAAAAAAAAAACGCTTTGTTTGGACGTGTTCTTGGGGTTTTGGTCTCTTATTGGAGCGCATCTTTGCATCAGCGGTCCTGCTCACCGGTGGCCGAGGTGTGAAGCCAACGCCTTGCCTCCTTAAGGTGGAGGTAAGTAGCGACCCAAGTGTGTTGCGCGCCTTGGCCACTGGGGAGCAGGACCACTGGCGCAAGAATGCACTCCGACACGAGACCGAAACCTCGAGATGCGCTCTGAATTGGGCGTTTTTCGCTACACCCGTAAAATGCTGCCCGTGTCTTGTATTTTTCTCAAATTAGTTGAATTAGTGGTTTTTGATGATGCTTAACTTTTGACGTTTATGATGCCCCCCCCCCAGTTCTCTCCTTCGAACTCATTTCAATTATAATGTCAATTAATAGAGCTTCCTAATCATTGAGCCGAACAGTTGCTCTTTGCAATTCCCTACATCCGCCGTGGCTGAAGAGTTAAACAATCGTGCAAAAAGAGCACTGGGAAAGTGTTTTTAAGCAGGCTGCGCTCTAGCTTCTATAGCATTTGGATCTCCTTATAGTGTTTATAAAGAGAGCAACTCTACTGCACCCAGTGTACGAACCAGCACCTCAAGCGAATCAGAGCGCAGCAGACGCCACAAGTCGATGGGGAGCCAAAGTGAAAAATCGTGCTGTGCGTCTACCCCAGTAGAAAAGAGTCATCATCATGTTGCAGCACCGGTTCTAATCAGCTGAACCAAACTAATCAGCTGAACGCAAGGTGACCTTGCACTTTAGCATATGCATTCGTGTCTGTACATCTGTATAGCCTTTGGCTGTGCTCCTACCGACAGTGGGACAAAGGTCTCACTGCATCCGTACAGGCGATCGGTTCCTCGCATGGAAGTACTCGAACTGCCCTTGCCAAACCATTTGAGCAGGGGAGGGCAATGCATTGCAGAACACAGCCTTAAAACCTGTCTTGCATCTTATCCCCTTTGCTTCTGCACCACTGTGGAAGCCTCCAGCTCCCCGCAAGGCGACAGTTCTGTTCGCACGGCGCAAGCGAAAACGGGATTGATTTCTCGTCAGTCAGACTGCGCAGAAGAACTCCAACCGAGCAACATTACTCTGGATCCAGAGTGGTCTCTGTAGCTTGAGTGCCTGCTTCGTGCAGGTCAGGATCTGGTTACTGCACAGGGTCATCGTTTGAAACCGGGTGTCCACCCAGCTGAATGGTGTCGGCCGAGGCAGTCTTGATACCGTTGGATCTGCAGCAAGTTTAATCATAGATGGTGACACCGGGCACGTACTTGTACGCGGCAAGTCCGAGTGCACTCGAAGCGGTCGAGCACTGCTATCAGTGTAGCCTTTGGATCGTTCAGGATCCTGGACAAGATAGCGGTAAAGATACTAGGAGGCGTGGGCGGAATGCTTGAGGATAGACTGTACTGTGCAATAACTTCATGCAGAAGTCCCTAGCTGGTAGTTTGGCCACTCCCCTACTTAAAGTATTACAGTGAATACCCTCCTTGATGTGCAATTGTTAACCCTCAAGTCATCGAAATATCATAATAATACTATTTATAGTGCTATTTTAGAGAAAGAGTGCTTATATTTTGATTTAGAATGAAAGTTTTGTGACATCATCCTAGGCACCAAATTCAGAAGACTGTCAGAGTCAGTCACAACAAACATGGAGACGGAAATGTATTGATATTTACAACTCTGTTGCTTATGGTACTCTAGATCTTCCAAGAAACTTTTAGAATTGAAGTACATGCGGCTTTTAATCTGGAGAAAAATGACAAACTTTGAACACAAAGCAAGTGTGCAAATAGCTGGTGCCTAATTGAACATAACTACTTTGTGTTCGTCCTGTCCCACGTTTTGCCCCAATGTCAGGATTTTCTTTTAAGTAGATCAAACTTTGGTTTTTCTACAGCTCTTCCAATTCTGTTCCAGGTTACCAAAGATTGGTCTTTCTTATATTCTGACACTACTTTGCAGCACAAAAGTGTCAAAAGATAACCTGTTGTCATCGGAAAGTATAAGTTCAAGACCCATGGCACACAAAATCACGCAAACAATTTTCACTTAAAACTAAAATTGGTCCTGCTTTTCAGGCAGGACCACTCCAAATTGTCTTATCGACGGTTTGCCAATCATGAAAGCACGTTCTCGCGATATAAAAACCTTTGCGCTAGGCATATGACGCAATATGCCGTGGTACCGGCAACGGTATGACGTCATAAGTCGCACACTGACAACAGACACCTCAATACCACTCGCATTAAAAATACAGGTACCCCGCGATAACACTCGTCGAAGGTCGGACCCAATCTCACCTTGGCAAAGCCGTACTCCTTGGCAATCGCCGTACTTCTTCCGACCGAAGTCCACGGCGTCCGCCACGATCTGCTCTCGACGTTCTTCTTGACGCGGACCAGCTTCCGCGAACTTGTCGAGTCCATACGCCAGACCGTCCACGTAGTTCAGCGGGGTGCCGGCGATCTTGTCCGACGGGCAGACCGCTCGACCTTCGTTGTCGGTGCCTACCAGCGGGTGTCGTGATCATGCCAACGATCCCTTCACCCTTGACGCGGATGTAGGACTGGCGGTCTCCCAGACGCTACGCGACCGCCAGCAACTCGTACAGGCGGCCGATGAAGTGGGTATTGAACGCGCTGGCGGCGGCAGCCCGGAACAAGTTCGCCCAGCGTGCCTGGCTCTGCCTTCATCTGGGGCACAAAACTTACGGCAAAGTGGTGTGCTTCCTTCGCTTCGGTGGCTTCGGCTCGTAGGTGCTTCCGTGCGAGACGACTCCGATGGGACGTGAAGACGTGCAAGCACCAGGAAACTCGTCAAAGCGGCTTATGGTGCTGTTACCCCCTCGCTCTTCTCCGCAACAGCATATGACGTCGGTTGCTGTTATCTTTCCCCTCTCTGTACGGTGACGCGCTAGGAGAATCACGTGTCTACCGTAGATGTTCGAGTAAGTTCAATGAGAGCCGTAGAGCTTATTTTTGGCTGCGTCGAGCCTTTGTAATGACGGAACTGATTTAAACATTGTACGGCCTTGTGATGCAAGTAACTGTTCCTTTCTGTAACTTCTCACTGAACGAACTAGGAAGACAACAAAGATCGTGGAGAAAATCAAGGGAAAATAAGGAAATCCATTATTTGTTGTTAAACCGAGCTGGGCTTGACTTTGACTTCAACTAGACAATCCACTGAAACCGCAGCTAAGTCCTACGAAAATAATTTATGATATAATCAAGTGGTCGTGCGCAAAGAGTTAATTACTATATTTCTACTACGTCATTAATTTGAATTGTGGTTGTAATTATGGCACAAGGTTTCATTCGCACATAACTAAAGTATGTGAAAAGACTGCTATCGGTGTATCGTCTACTATCAGTAGTCCTACGTTTCGTTCGCTTTATACTGGCATCGATAATGAATATTTATTGATATAGGTACCGTATCCTTGAGAGAAGAACAAACCCTGCAATGATATTTCCCACAACAACTGCCAAAACAAAAAGCACCAGAGAATTGCTAACGAATCCCAGTATTTAGGCAAGTCAACAAACCTGCGTACTGTTGTTGATAAACATTTTTAAGAAAGCGTTTCTTTAAATACTTCAATAATAATAATAATAATAATAATAATAATAATAATAATGTGTTTGTTTTCCGTCAAAATTTTGTGGAGACCAAGAAAAAAAGCTACATGCAATTTTGTAATGACGAGCCTTTTTGGCAGCAGTGGCACAGAAAAACAAAAAGACGAAAATTCCCGTAAAATTATTTCCCCTAAAAAGAATACATACAGGCCAAAACCCAGCTAAATGCAACAAAGTAAGGCAATACGTTTATGGTAGCATTACTTCCAAAGGAAAATGTATATATTTGCTACACAATCATATTTGAAAAATGATAGAAGGTCTTTTTTGAACGTGAGGTGGGGAGGTGGACGTTTTCCTACCTCGTTGACGTTTCCAGTGCGAAGAAAGTTGAGTAGCCTAGGTAGTGTAATTGATATCATTACTTAATGCGTA
>JAZHYW010033531.1:0-13109 GCA_037355805.1 Ixodes ricinus
CCCGTCCACTGATCTCTACTATAGGCAATGCACTTGTCAGCGCATTGCCGGACCTGTGGATGTGACGCAGAGCTCACCAGCATAACCGTCCTCCATAAAAACAAGAACTCTTTCGCGCGTGAAATACTGGAGGCCTTGGCCATTGAAGAAAAAGGAGAAGATTGCGTGAGCCCCTCGTCAATTACAGTTCACGAAAAAGAACGCCAATTTTTGCGGTTTGCCACACCCCGTTGAGTGGTCGGCAAAATGGTTGTTTTTACACATGTTTAATGTGCCGTAGGACGAAGAAGAAAAAACCTAGGCTGGGATGAGGAAAAAGTAAAAGTTAGTTGCTAGTCAGCGGTGTGAATGTCCTGTCCTTCCCTTCGTGTTCTTGTTTTCTGTGTTCAGCTGACCTCACTACAGCTCGGAGGTTGACGTGTCTTTCCTGAGCTACGGAGCCCATTTCTCTTGACGACCACAACCAATCGTCAAATATGTCGCCCGAATGGGGTCCCGGGTCTTCAGGAAATTCATGTTAACAACCTATGTGAGGACGGCGCTCACTTCGACCGGGTCTCCACCAACCAGTGCCGTCTCAACGGCCCAGGTTTCAAGGTAACTCCAAGATGGCGGAAGCGTTCCATCGAAGCTTTCCGAAGGCTGGATGACGACGCCAATGACGATGCATACAAATCAGTAGTCAGCGACACTGAGATCCTGAAAGCCGAGGTGGAGCAGCAGCTACGCCTATAGCTGACAGAACTCAAGAACGCGACCTCTGCGCAACCGATCAACCGGCTGGAGGACATATCGCGCCATTTCGACGGCACCACCAACGGACAGCTACAGGCAACAGAGAATTTAATCTGCGGACTGCTGGCGCCTGTCGTGGTTCGTCTTGATCAACTCGAGGCAATGATGGGGAGGACTATCGTCGGCAGAATATCTGCGTGCAGCGTGATCTCTATCGAGGATGCTTCCGAGAGCGAATCTGCCAAGAACAAAGAGGCACAGGACACCCAAGAAAAAGCTCCTGTTCAAGCTGAGTCAGCCGCAGACACTGCAGTCGCATCAGATCGGCCGACAAGGTCGCTGACCAACGTGGCTGTCAGCTCGGTTCCTCAGCTAAGCTAGGACACCATCGCCTTGGTTTCACCAGATGGATTTCTGGTTCCAGACGTTTGAAGTCGCACCAAGTGAGGCCATCTCATTGATTGTGTCCAAGCTACCATTTAAGGATTTCATGTGGGTGAGGTACCACCTGAAGATAACCAAGGTAATGACGTGGGAGCAAATGAAGACCGTTTTCCGTCGTCGTTACAACCTGGACAACGAAGTTGCAGCGAAACAGAGGATGTTCGGCGCATATCAGCGTTCGGGAGAGTCCTGCACAGACTTCGCCTTCCGCAAACTGGAGCTCATCGGCGAGTGCAACTACCCGGAGGCGGAGGCGGAGAAAGGTAGGGTTATCCTGGCCAGCACTCTGTGACAAACCACGAAAGCACTACTTCGACAGAATCTTTGCTTTGTTCGATGAGTTGCTGGACTCATTCCTCCACTTCGACCAGGTAGTCTTCAGCCAACCATAGGCACCGTCTTTGGCTGTATAGCTGCAGAGCCAGTCCAAGGATGTGGAAAAAATGACGGCATAACACCCTCGTTCACCGGGCTCGTTTGAGTGTTGACATTTCCTGTAATGGATGCACACCCATTTATACAGTGTAAATTATATGACCTACCTTCTTTTAGACACAGTTTAAAGAACTACAAACCCAATTTTTCTGCACTTCATATGAACATGCGCAGCATGAAGGGCAAGCAAGATCCACTTGAGCTATTTCTGAACTCCATGGGATTTAGTTTTGATGCCATCATTTTCACGGAAACCTGGCTGACTCGTAACGACCAACTACCGCCTCTATCGGGCTACAAGGGAACTGGCATGGTTAGAGAAGGTAAAAGAGGAGGTGGAATAGCGATTTATGTAAAAGAACAACATTCTATTATTGCTTTAAATGAATTATCAGTGATGGATACGAACGTTGAATGTATGGCGGTAAACACAGGGAATGCTATTGTTGTTGTTGTGTACAGACCACCTTCGGGAAACGTTAATCATTTTCTTGACTTTTTCGAAAATATTCTAGCTTTTTTGGGGAATTTATATCTGCCTTTTTTTGTTATGGGCGATGTAAACATTAATACCTTATCCGACGAATCAGTGGCGGGAAGGTTCCAGAATCTACTACTTTCTTACAATTGTACCAACGCGATAACCATGCCCACTAGAGTAACCGCAACGAGTGCAACATCAATTGACGTATGTGTAACGAATATAAACACAGCCGATATAATGCCTGGCGTAATACCACACGATATCAGTGACCACATGCCCATTTTCTGTTTGACGACTATCAAACACGCCCACAATGATAATAACAAAAAACGGCACGTGTTAAGAAAAATAAATGATGAATCACTTCAACATTTTCGTGAATTGGTCACCGAAATGAACTGGCAAGACGTTTTCGAACAGGATGACTTAAACAGAGCTTACAACGTCTTTCATTACAAACTGCACCTATGCTACGACGCAGCCTTTCCGTTGGTTACATCCAGTGTTCGGAACAAAAAAATAAGAAAACCATGGATTAGCGCTGCATTATATAAAGATATTAAGAAAAAAGACCGTATGTATCATAAATTTATCAAGCACCGCGATTCTAGTGTACTAGCCGAATATAAAAAAATAAGAAATAATTTGAATGCTCGTCTAAAAAAGCAAAGAAAGACTATCATATCCAAAAATTTTCAGATATCTATAACGAACCGAGAAAGGTGTGGGAAACGGTTAACTCCTTGTCGGGAAGAGAAAGCATGCGTAGGCCAGTGCAAGAGATCAAAATAGGGGACATAAGGATTACTGGTCAAGAGCTTGTAGATACAATTAATGAGTATTTCACAACTGTGGGTGTTTGTGCAGAATTACCAAACGTGACAAATTTCGAATCAACACGGTACGCAACTGCGTCTTCTAAGTTCCATTATGTTTTTTCCCACGACACCGAGCGAAGTAGATGGGATGATTGCAAATCTAAAAAATTGCGCTGCCGCCGGCTTTGATGAAATAAAATCTCTTCCTATTAAGAATGCATCATTGACACTAAGCCCAATCATCTCATATTTAATTAATCAGATGTTTATTAAGGGTACATTTCCTGATAAACTAAAAATTGCTAGAGTTACCCCAATCCACAAGGGTGGTGATGAGACCGTTATTCAAAACTACAGGCCAATCTCGGTCTTACCAATTTTATCTAAAATATTCGAGCGTGCCATTGTCAACAGGCTTGAAAACTTTTTCGCAAAACATAATACAATAACTAAAGCACAGTATGGCTTCCAGAAAAACAGATCTACTGATCAAGCCCTTCTTCATATAAAAGATACAATTATAGATAACATAGAGAACAGGTTATACACACTTGGCCTTTTTTAGACCTTAGAAAGGCGTTTGATACTGTGCAGCACGATATTTTACTAAGAAAACTTGAGTACTGTGGTATACGCGGAGTTGCTTTACAATTACTACAAAGTTATCTAGAAAATCGGTATCAATATGTTAAAATTGAAGAAATGTCGTCAAATAAATTGGTAATTAGATACGGTGTCCCGCAGGGCTCTATTATGGGACCGTTATTGTTCTTGATATATATTAATGATCTTGTCAATATTCCCGGTTCTCCGAACGTAGTTATGTATGCAGACGACACGAACGTTTTTTTCACTGGTACGAACAAACAACAACTCGAAGAAATGACCAACAGATACTTGGTCAATTTGTCTGAGTGGTTAACAACAAATAAATTACAGCTTAACGAATCCAAAACCAAATATGTAATATTCAGGCCTATAAACAAGCGGGATAATGACGCTCTCAAAATAGAATTTAAAAATACAACCCTAGAGCAAGTAAAAGAACAAAAATTTCTTGGCGTTTGGTTCCATGAAGAGCTCACGTGGAATGCACACGTTAGTCACATCAAAACGCAACTATCCAGAGCTATTGGGTGCATGTACAGAATCGCAAACTTAATTCCGCTCTGGCTAAAAAAGTGCTTGTATCATTCCTTGTTCTATTCCCACCTTTCATATGGCATTTTGGTCTGGGGTACCACAACAAACGGAAACTATCATCAACTATCAGTGTTACAGAATAAAGTTCTACGTATGTATGCTGACTATCATGGAAACATACAGGACTTTCACTGTGAGCCGCATTATGAAATACACAATATGCTGAAAGCGGACCAGGTTTATTATTTTACATTAGCAAAATTTATTCATAAAAATAAGCTCTACGTAGAATTCAGTAAAACTCGGGACGATAAAGCCTACTCTTTTCGGCATACGAAAAGACCAATGCCTAGGATTCGAACGAATTATGGCATGCAAAAACTTAACTACCAAATAACCGGTCTTCTCAATACCTTGGAAGGAGAATGTAATTATTCAGACAGTTTTCTTAAATATAAAACCAATGTCAAACGTGTTCTCATAAGTAAAAACATAGCTTTTAAAAATTAATAGGTACGCAATCAGGCATTATATCGAGTAACTGCATATAACCTGTGAATACTCTTGTTGTGTTGCCGGATGTGCTGCTATGAATACATGTAAATGATTAATGCCTGTATTTTTGGTACATATAGAGTGCTTCTATTTTTGTTATGTAAACTTTTTTTTTGTATAGACGAAACCTGTTTCAGGGTAAATGTTTTAGGATAGTGTAATCCCCTTTGTATGTGCGTGCTTTTTGTGATGTTTGCTCGTGTATTGTGTCAACTATTTTTTCTGATAGAATAAGTGTGTCCAGTCATCGGTATAGCACTTTGTTGTATTTTAAAGTGTTCATTTCTATCATATGATGTTTATTCTTGTGTTTTTTTTTGTGTGTTTTCTTCAATGCTGTCGAACTGTAAACGGGCGGAGAGGGCTCGTCAGGCAGTAATGCCTTTTTCCTCTACCGCCCTGCCGGCCACGGCCTGCAAAAACCAATAAAGAAAGAAAGAAAGAAAGAAAGAAAGCTGCGCAGGTAACCAAGAATTCGCCTTCCTTCCCACTTTCGAAGCAGGACCGGTCGCGGCCTCGTCAGAACACAGACGACGGCCTCTTTCTCCGAGCGAGAAGCAAAAGAAGCAGTACGTGTCGCCTGAACGCACTTTGTCACCTTAAAGTTCGTCCGCTATTGCTACAAAAAAAAGCGTTATTAAGGCTTGAGCGTAACACGCTGTTTTCTCGTCACTTTGAACGTGTCGTTATTTCGAAGCAATAGCCACTACCAGCATTTGTCGTCGTTAATAAGTTTATTTGCTTTTTAACGCGTCGCATCGAGGCATAATTATGGTTATACCGACATATACCTTGTGCGTACTTTTTATGGTCCATCTACCGCTTTCTCATCGTCCAAATTAAAAGCGCGGGCTGGGATGAGAACTAGGTTGAATACTTGGGTTGTACACGTTCGCCGTCCAGAAATAATATAAGTACCGTATCGTCGTTACTTCATCAAAACGCGCAGAAACTATTCGTGCCCTCTTCTCAAATGTAACTCCCCACTTCGGAACCGCAAAAACAGTCGCTAGGTACAAGTAACGCGCAACTTGCGATCGTTGCGCACAAGTTTGTTTATGTCGTATCGTAGGCTCGACATCGCCCACGCCCAGTGGCCTACTTAGAGGCCCGCGAGAAGGTTTGATCGTGCACGCGAAGCCGTCGGGTGTGTTTGATTTCGGAGCAGTTTCCGTCCATGTCGGACACTGCTGTTTCCGAAATCCGGAGGTCATCCCGTCGCCGGCCGAGACGCGACTTTTAACGAGAAATTAATGAGCTTTCGTGTGAGCTCTTCAAACTCGACGAGCACTTTGGCGACAGCGAACTCACGTCGGAAGTAATCCAAATTAATGAACGTTAGAATGCGCCCAGAAGGGCCCCCTTGCTCGTCCGCTCGGCGACAATCTGCGCCTGTCGGCGCGGTGTTCGCAAAGCGAGGCTGGAAGCGGTTTCAACATCCCAAACGCTGGAAGTGGATGACCAACTTGGCCCACTTGAGACAGAAAGTTTCGCATCTACGTTGGCAGTCGACTGAATTGTTCGTTTCGGAGGTTCTGGATGTTTTTTTCGTCGCGTCTACAAAACGCTTCATAAAGACAATTTCAACCCAAAAAAGCGCGGTTTGGTGTCATCATCAACTTTATGAGCACTTTTCGTAAAAGCCTTCAGAATAAGCGCGCCTCCCTTAAAGTAGATCTACAACTATTGTACTGAAACTAAATCTCCTAAAGCAGATAGCTTAAAAGACGTGGTTACACCGCTGATGCGTAACAGAAAAGACAATGTGCAGACACTGTCGTTTTTTGTACGACTGTCCCGCTGCCACATTGGTCATTCAGAAACTGTGTGTAGATACTTTACCACACGTTACAATGCAAGGATGCTTGGGATGCATGCTTGAAGCGTGCCCGCAGAGAATTCTGTCATAGCGTCGGTGGCAAACACCGTGTCTCTTTATTTATGTTGTGTGAGCGATCTGCTTGCGGCTTAGAGCACATCGGTCTGAAAGCGATGATCACGGAGCGCATCTCCGAACGACGCAACAGCAGACACGGCCAATCGCAGCACACTTTGTGTCGCCCTTCGCAGTTTTTTTTCTTTAAAATATATACTTTCTATTGTAACGGTCAGAGAAGCAAACTGAGAGCTTCGGTTGAAATAAATGAGAACAAAATACAAGCCCTCATTACGCTCATATTTATAGTTCGATAGCGATGTTGAATTTTGGAGCTTTCCGGATTCCTACTGCGCCCTTAATCTGACGGAGAAAATTAAGGAGAATACTTATTTCAACTGAGCTGCAACGTCTTAAATCAGTCAATTCGTTGTGGAGGTTCGAATGAAACATAGCCACTCTTATCAAAGATATCTACTGGGTGTCCCCCCCCCCCAAAAAAAAAAATTTTCCAGATACATTACTTTTTTTTAGTGAAAATAAACTACTCCGTTTCACCTTCTGTTGACCCGCAGACAAGGCTAGAAGCGCGAGCTCATAGCGTTGGGAGCTACTCTTAACGCACGAGAGCTTGTGCCGCCGAGATGTGCCCTAAAGCAGGGGCTCGCGCTTGTAGCCTTTCCTGCGGTACGTCATAAGGTGAAACGAAATATAGGAACGCATATTATTCATTTTCCGCCCAAGATATAGCTTTAGCGTTCGGAACCAGATGCCAATGTTTCAGAGCTAACATTACCTTATTCAAAAGTTATGAGTGATTTTCTAAAATGTTTAACAAGAAAATGGTGGCCGACGGAGCTCTGGATTACATGGAGCTAAATGGATCCAGTTATCGAAAACGAGACGAAAACGGGCTTCCATTTTCATTGAAGGTTTCAAAAAATAACGCAACTTTTCTTCAGAAAACGGGTCAGTACCGAAACTTTGCCATCTGGTTCGGACTCGAGCGTTACATTTTGGATGGAGAATGAGCGTTAGGTGATGCGTTGTTTTTTTGCGGTAAAAACAACAACAACAACAACAAGAAAACAGACACACGCAACAAAATACATTGTGAATTTATTTCTGGAGCATACTGTACATCTTTGAGCAAGTTACTCTAATGTTTAATGGCGCGAATGGCGTTAAATAGGACTCCGTGTCACTTGTCGTTCAGTGGCGAAATGTATCATCTAACGTGCGGCGTTTCGACACTCTACCGGCTCTATCAGCTTAACAAGCGCAGGTCATGGCGAGTTCCAAGCGTTTTATTATCGCTTCGCAGCCAATGAAATTGCGTCACTAGGCGATTAAGATCGCCAAAGAGCGAATCACAAGAGCAAGAAGCGTGAGCGATAATAGGATAAGCCTGCGTTTCTCAAACTCTCAAGGACAATTAAAAAGAAAATCTTTAGTTCATTTTTTTTTGTGCAAAACGTGGGGACAGAAAATCACGGTAAACGAGAGAAGAATCCCAGCCGAATGTCGAACTTCGGAATACAATTAGACCAGCAAAATACGACGGTCCCAGGGACAGTGAGCTTGACGTTTCACTGGCTCATCGATGCCTTGCGAGTATCGATTGTTTCCCATTTTATCTTTCCCATCTTAAGTTCCAAGTTGAAGCCGCAGTCACACTACTCATACATCGCACTGTCGCGGATAAAAAACAAGTAGACGCGCGTCAACTAGGTTAAATCGGCGAACTTGTGCCGGAAACAAGAGATAGCGAGAGTCGGAGCGTGTCGGCGTTACAGCTGGCCTTGAGCGATACAAACTCGGCAAGGCCACACTGGGCTCCTTATCTACTACGCTTGGTATCTTGAACATTCCTTCTAGAATGTTCGAGCGTTGAATATTCGGGGTAAGAGTAAACGCGAATCTTTATATAGTCAGCGACATTCTAAGCGTTCAGGAAAGCGCCTCCTACCTTTTTCCACTTTAGCAAAGGGAATGCTGGAGAGGAGGCGACCCCCTTTCCAGCGTCCCCTCTGCTAAAGTGGAAAGGGGTGGGTAGAATTTCCCTGAACTCTTAACCTGTCCGCAACTATAGAAGTATGGAGTAGCGATCGCCCTCGGCCATGCACGTGACAATACAATGCACAGTGTGCTTCGAACGTGTCTGCAGACAGTTTTTATGACTAGTGGGACAGTCATACAGATAACACGTGTCTCAGACCGTGTCTGGACACTGATATATTAACCAGCGCGACCACGGCTTAATGGTTCCAAAATAATTCGCGAAGAATTTATTACGCGAGAAGGGGAGAAAAACAACAATCAAAATTCTTCGAACGGAGAACAACGTATGAAATACAATAAACACTACCCACTCGTCAATAAACACGGATTACACGCAAATGAACAATACACGTAGTTGGGTACCACCGGCAGGTAATAATAATTAACGAATAAACAACAACGGCAACAAGAGCTCAACTTCCTAATTTGCTGGAATTCTTCCGTCGTTCAACGTAATTCACTCTCTCTCCGTGTTCTGCGGGAAAGCAAACTCACAAACCTTTTTAGAGCGCGGTCTTCTTACGAAGCACCGTAATGAGGCGGCCGTGTTGTTTTAGTCCTCCCCGGATCGTTGTCTCCGTGTAACAAAAGTACACACGTAGATTGGCCGTCCCAATGAACCCAGTGCCGCGTAATCAAGGAGGACCAGCTCGTCAGCGGAGACCAAACTTCGCCAAGGGCTCTCTTTTAGGTGCCTGGATTACAGAGTGCCTCCAACTGCTCGATCGGTGTCAGGTGGTTTGTGGTCCGCGTTTTGCAATTCGATCTGCGAGGAGGAGTTAAAAGCGTCGATTGTCCTACAAGCGTCTCCGCCCCTGCGTCCTGTTTTCACTTCGCAACGCGGCAACGCAACGCACGCGCACTCGCTACCAGTCTGGGTAGTAAGCGTC
Source organism: Ixodes ricinus (assembly GCA_037355805.1). NCBI lineage: Eukaryota > Metazoa > Arthropoda > Arachnida > Ixodida > Ixodidae > Ixodes > Ixodes ricinus. The sequence goes on from JAZHYW010033531.1 coordinate 9,442, forward strand.
CGTCATTAAATTGCGAACGCTCTCCTCTTACATCTAGGTTCTCCAGCTCTTTTCTATACCTCGTTTCGCGTTACAATGAACCGCTGTGATCTCTGCGAGCCTCATCAGCCAATGGAGCGCTGGGAGCGTACCATGTGACGACTCGGCTCGCGCGTCGCTGCGCATCTTCCCGAGGTCAGGTGACCCTCACTGCGCATTAGATTGGCTTCGATGGCACGTAGCGTCCTCTTAGGTCCTTCGTGAGGTGAAGAGTAGGATAGGGAAAACTCTTTCGTCTTTTTCTCTCTCGCTACTCGAGGGAAAGGAGTGCGGTCTGTGTTGTCGCCGAACAGATGATGTGGCCTTCGTGCTCCGCGACTCTGAAGAAAGTCTCGAGTGGTTTGCCCCTCCTTCTTTAACAACGTTGGCGGTAAATAAAAAGAAGATAAAAAAAACACCCGCAAAGACTGCAGCCATTCTATTTACTCCCAGTGCTCAGTTGTTTTTGAAGACCCAGTTGGGTCGGGCGGTACCGCTTGTGTACTCGAAACGCACACCAAGACCCTTTTCACGCTTTTGTACGAGGAATTGAAAGGTTTCTAGCACTTGCGCTTTCTTCGTTTTCCTGTTTTACCTTGACGTGCGCGTGAGGCGAATGCTTTGAAGAGCTTATCTTTAATTCAGATTTGGTTATTGTATATTTGAGGGTATTTATGTTTAAAAGTGATATTACACTATGAGTAGCACCGGACAACCGCTTCGATGAAGTTATGTATATATTTTTTTAACAGTTGACTGCCCGCGTTTGTTAGTCATCGCAAAAAAAATGTTATTTTTTTAGATAAATATGATCAATATAAAAAGTTAGGCCGGTATCTGCAGAATAATTTAAACGTTAGAAGGGTACCGTGGTTTTTATACATTAACGGTATTTTGAGATAAGTGTTCCTTTGTACGGCGAGCCGACAAACTCGAGGTACTAATCTTACTTCGTTTCGTGAAAAGGTAAAGGTCGAACAGCTAATAATCTAAAAACAAAAACAGTGAGTGCGCAGGCGACCTGGTGGGAGTTTACCATTTTGTTAAAACACCCGAGACTGGATGAGAAAATCTCGAAACAACCAAAGTATCGAAAGACTCAAGTAGCGGCCAGGCTCTCTAAAGGAGCGGTGCAACGATATTCAATTGGAATGTTTTTCACTTTACACGAGCTTACTGGCCCTAGTGTGACTCAAGGATACTCGCTCGCAACGCCACTGGCCAAGAAACTCCTTTGTTGCGGTGTAATTTCAAGGACAAAAGCGATCATTTTCATTCAATCTCTCCTTTGCAAAATTTGATGACGTAACGTGGGGATCGCAGTACACCCAAGTGACGATATTTGAATGCGGTTCATAGATTGGACCCGAGCATTGCGTGGGCACTCGATTTGGGCTCGTGATGATTACTAGCTCGAGAAGCATTCGGGTAGTGGCCAGTGCCCAATCTCTGCAACGACGACAATAGCCGAGCCATAACAATGTCTGGAACTCAGCGCGTGTCCTGTGCTTTGCCAACCCCAGCGCGTGGCTATGATCAAAATTGGCGGCATATAATCGGCTCCCGATCACGTGGCCGCTTGTTCTGGCTGCGAGTTGAGGGAGTGAACGCTGCTCGTTTTTCTTTAATTTTTTTCTGGGACTTCTATTGCGTGGGGTGAAAAACGAACGCGTGTTTCATAGGTCTTTAAATGTGGATAACTGCGCTTTGCTAAGAATTTAGCGTTCACAATGAGTGCGCGCGCGTTCCTTGCACGAGGGCTCATGCCGCCGCTCGGTGTGCGCTGAGCACGGCAACGTTAATGACGTCACGGCCTCTACCCGCGCTCGGGAGAGGGCGATGTGGCGGCCGTGCTCAAAGGCTCACGAGAGCAGGCATGAGCACCTCGTGCAAGTGGAAGCTGCGCGTACCGGTAGACCGATGTATCAGCTTGCTGTTACCAGCGCGCCACTGTGGTGGATGATATAAACAACCGTTTAGAGTACTCGCTTCGGCCGAGACTAGTCCGAGACAGCTCACTGTCAGTCTTGGCCGCGTACGGAGGTTGTGACGTCGTTTTGTTGCGTGCTGGCGCGCGCGTGGCTCGCCTGGCTGGCGATGGCCAAGCGCACGTGCTGGGCTGCGGGACGATCGTACGCGGCGGGCTGTGCCAGTGTCCACAACATCGAGAATCGCCTCTAAGTAGTGGGCTGCGCAAAGTATCCAGTGTGTGCTGGCCAACCTGACGTTAACGCGCATAACTCCGCAAAGTTTGGTTTCTTAACCTATCGCGCTACGATTTTTGTACAGCGTTTCCCACAGGTGGTGCATTTTTTCTATAAAACTTGCAAAGAGCAAGCTTGCTCGAGGAAAAAGTGAAGAAAGAAAAAGGCTTAGCGCCTATGAAGCCCAGCGAAGTCACGGGTTTTCAATGAATAGCACGCCCTATTGTTTGAACACCGGTGACTTCGTTGCGTTTCCATAGGAGTTAAGACTTTTTATTTTTTTACTTTTTCCTCAAGGAAAGTTTTGTTCTTCGCTGAATTTTGCAGAAAATGCAAATCTCGCCTGCGGGCAACGCTGCACAAACTCGCAGCGCGGTAGGTTAAGTTACCGAATTCTGCGGTCGATTTAAAGAGCCTGGCCGCTACTCGAAACACCCGGTAGAAGAGACAGGGACAGAAGTGCAGACACACGACGTCGTCTGACGGACTTCTTTTCCTGTCTCTCCAACTACAGTTGTTGCTTTTTTCCCCGAGACGTTCCCACCGAGTCTCGGGTGTTTTAACGAAGTAGCTAATAATCTGTAGGGTACAACATTACCTCGATTTCCCTGATCTATTTTGTTTGCCATCCAGAGTGCTAGAGTTGAGCGTATTAATTTTATCTATTTGCGCCATCTTTTTTTCCCTGGTTCACTTTTTCCGCAGTAGAGGTCGCATTTGCTCTCTGTCGCCTAAACGACTAAGGGCGTGACGCGACACTCGTGACATATACACGTTATTGAAATGAGAGTAACTAAATACCGTTACTCCTTACATCAATCAGAAAGTGACTAATTACGTGCTACTCGTTACTGCGATTCACACGAAAACGCGTTACATCCCCGCGTGAAAAAATATGCGCGTTCATTTTCTCCTCTCTCTAAATACATATCCTCTATTAATATGAACCAGTAGGCGCCTTTCCATTATTTGTCGTCGTTAATATGCTTTCACTTTTTTTTACCGGGTTCGTCTCAGGGATAGCTGTGGCTATACTGACGTACCTTGTGCACATTTTATATAGGTCTACCTAGAGGTTCCTCGTATTGGAAGTTGGAGGCATGACTTGGGGTAAGGACTAGTTTGGGCTTGGGTTTTACACTTTCCTCTGCCCGTTGTAATTAAATGCCGTCACTTTTTACTTTGTCAGAAAGTAAATCGTACATACGTCAGTCGTTCCTTCCCTTAATATTCAACTAAGTCGTTACTTGGTTACAGAAAAGGTAACTAAATACAACTGACGCGTTACTTGTAGCGCGTTGCTTACATGTCTGGCAGACACCATAGATGGATTGAAATCGTGATTGACTGATTAATCTGAGGTTGCAACCTACCTCTTTCTTACTTATTAAATGATACGATCCTCAGACATCCGCAGATGGGGGAACTATCAAACCCGAAGTCGTT
>JAZHYW010033533.1:0-39496 GCA_037355805.1 Ixodes ricinus
CAAGCTGGGTCAGCCACGCAGACACTGCAGTCGCATCAGATCAGCCGACAAGGTCGCTGACCAACGTGGCTGTCAAATCGGTTCCTCAGCTAAGCAAGAGCACCTTCGCCTGGTTTCACCAGATGAATTTCTGGTTCCAGACATTTAAAGTCGCACCAGAGTGAGGCCATCTCATTGATTGTGCCCAAGCTGCCATCTAGGGACTTCATGTGGGTGAGCTACCACTGAAGACAACCAAGGTAATGGCGTGGGAGCAAATGAGACCGTTTTTGTCGTCGTTACAGCCTGGACAACGAAGTTGCAGCGGAACCAGAAGATATTCGGTGAGGTCGAAGCGTTTTGGAGAGTCCCGCGCGGACTTCGCCTTCCACGAACTGGAGCTCACCGGCCAGTGCCACTACCAGGAGACGGAGGCGGAGAAATGTCAGGGTTATCCTGGCAGCACTCTTTGACGAACCACGAAAGCACTAAGCTTCGACAGAATCTTTGCTTCGTTAGATGAGTTGCTGGACTCATTCCTCCGCTTCGACCAGGTAGTCTTCGGCCAACTGAAGACAGCGGCAGGCTGTAGCTGCAGATCCAGTTCAAGCTGCGCGGGTTACCAAAAAGCGCCCTCCTTCCCGCTCTCGAAGCAGAAGCGATCGCCGCCTCGTCAGAACGCGAACGACGGCCTCTTTCGACGTTCTTCGTTTCGTCATCTTAAAAATCGTCCGCCATTGTTATAAAGAAAAATAAAAAAAGAAAACGCGTTAGCTAGGTTTGAGACGTAACACGCTGTTTTCTCATCACTTTGAACGTGTCGCTATTTCAAAGAATAGCCACTACCAAGATTTGTTGTCGTTAAAAGTTCTTTGCTTTTTAACGCGTCCATCAGGTATAATGTATGGCTATGCTAACATATACCTTATGCGTATCTTTTTTATGGTCTACCTACCGCTTTCTCCTCATTACAAATTAAAAATGCGGGCTGGGATGAGAACTACGTTGATACTTGGGTTGTATGCGTTCGCCGTCAGAAGTAATGAAGTACCGTATAGTCGTTACTTCATCAAAACGCACGAAAATTATTCGTGCCCTCTTCTCATAATGTTCGAGCGTTGAATATTCGGGGTAAGAGTAAACGCGAATCTTTATATAGTCAGCGACATTCTAAGCGTTCAGGGAAAGCGCCTCCTACCTTTTTCCACTTTAGCAAAGGGAATGCTGGAGAGGAGGCGACCCCTTTCCAGCGTCCCCTCTGCTAAAGTGGAAAGGGGTGGGTAGAATTTCCCTGAACTCTTAACCTGTCCGCAACTATAGAAGTATGGAGTAGCGATCGCCCTCGGCCATGCACGTGACAATGCAATGCACAGTGTGCTTCGAACGTGCCTGCAGACAGTTTTTATGACTAGTGGGACAGTCATACAGATAACACGTGTCTCAGACCGTGTCTGGACACTGATATATTAACAGCGCGACCACGGCTTAATGCTTCCAAAATAATTCGCGAAGAATTTATTACGCAAGAAGGGGAGAAAAACAACAATCAAAAATTCTTTGAACGGAGAACAACAGTATGAAATAGAATAAACACTACCCACCCGTCAATAAACACGGATTATACCCAAATGAACGATACACGTAGTTGGGTACCACCGGCAGGTAATAATAATTAACGAATAAACAACAACGGCAACAAGAGCTCAACTTCCTAATTTGCTGGAATTCTTCCGTCGTTCAACGTAATTCACTCTCTCTCGGTGTTCTCCGGGAAAGCAAACTCACAAACCTTTTTAGAGCGCAGTCTTCTTACGAAGCACCGCAATGAGGCGGCCGTGTTGTTTTAGTCCTCCCCGGATCGTTGTCTCCGTGTAACAAAAGTACACACGTAGATTGGCCGTCCCAATGAACCCAGTGCCGCGTAATCAAGGAGGACCAGCTCGTCAGCGGAGACCAAACTTCGCCAAGGGCTCTCTTTAGGGTGCCTGGATTACAGAGTGCCTCCAACTGCTCGTTCGGTGTCAGGTGGTTTGTGGTCCGCGTTTTGCAATTCGATCTGCGAGGAGGAGTTAAAAGCGTCGATTGTCCTACAAGCGTCTCCGCCCCTGCGTCCTGTTTTCACTTCGCAACGCGGCAACGCAACGCACGCGCACTCGCTACCAGTCTGGGTAGTAAGCGTCCGTCATTAAATTGCGAACGCTCTCCTCTTACATCTAGGTTCTCCAGCTCTTTTCTATACCTCGTTTCGCGTTACAATGAACCGCTGTGATCTCTGCGAGCCTCATCAGCCAATGGAGCGCTGGGAGCGTATCATGTGACGACTCGGCTCGCGCGTCGCTGCGCATCTTCCCGAGGTCAGGTGACCCTCACTGCGGATTAGATTGGCTTCGATGGCACGTAGCGTCCTCTAAGGTCCTTCGTGAGGTGAAGAGTAGTATAGGGAAAACTCTTTGTCTTTTCCTTTCTCGCTACTCGAGGGAAAGGAGTGCGGTCTGTGTTGTCGCCGAACAGATGATGTGGCCTTCGTGCTCCGCGACTCTGAAGAAAGTCTCGAGTGGTTTGCCCCTCCTCCTTTAACAACGTTGGCGGTAAATAAAAAAAAGATAAAAAGAAACACCCGCAAAGACTGCAGCCATTCTATTTACTCCCAGTGCTCAGTTGTTTTTGAAGACCCAGTTGGATCGGGCGGTACCGCTTGTGTACTCGAAACGCACACCAAGACCCTTTTCACGCTTTTGTACGAGGAACTGAAAGGTTTTTAGCACTTGCGCTTTCTTCGTTTCCCTGTTTTACCTTGACGTGCGCGTGAGGCGAATGGTTTGAAGAGCTTATCTTTAATTCAGATTTGGTTATTGTATATTCGAGTGTATTTATGTTTAAAAGTAATATTACACTATGAGTAGCACCGGACAACCGCTTCGATGAAGTTTATATTTTTTTAACAATTGACTGCCCGCATTTCTTAGTCATCGCAAAAAAAATGTTATTTTTTTAGATAAATATGATCAATACTAAAAGTTACGCCGGTATAGGCAGAATAATTTAAACGTTAGAAGGGTACCGTGGTTTTTACACATTTACGGTACTTTGAGATAAGTGTTCTTTTGTACGGCGAGCCGACAAACTCGAGGTACTAATCTTACTTTATTAATTAATAATTAAAAAAAACATTGAGGGTGCAGGCGACCTGGTGGGAGTTTACCATTTTGTTAAGACACCCGAGACTGGATGAGAAAATCTCGAAACAACCAAAGTATCGGGTGACTCAAGTAGCGGCCAGGCTCTTTAAATCGACTGCAAAATTCGGTTTCTTAACCTATCGCGCTACGATTTTGTACAGCGTTGCCCACAGGTGGTGCATTTTTTCTATAAAACTTGCAAACAGCAAGCTTGCTCGAGGAAAAAGTAAAGAAAGAAAAAGGCTTAGCGCCTATGGAAACCCAGCGAAGTCACGGGTCTTCAATGAATAGCGCGCCCTATTGTTTGAACACCGGTGACTTCGTTGCGTTTCCATAGGAGTTAAGACTTTTATTTTTTTACTTTTTCTCAAGAAAGTTTGTTCTTTGCAAATTTTATTAAAAAAATGCACCACCTGCGGGCAACGCTGCACAAAATCGTAGCGCGGTAGGTTAAGAAACCGAATTTTGCGGTCGATTTAAAGAGCCTGGCCGCTACTTGAAACACCCAGTAGAAGAGACAGGGAAAGAAGTGCAGACACACGACGTCGTCTGACGGACTTCTTTTCCTGTCTCTCTAACTATGTTTTTTTTTTTCCGAGATGTTCTCACCCAGTCTCGGGTGTTTTAACGAAATAGCTAATAATCTGTAGGGTACAACATTACCTCGATTTCCCGATCTAATTTGTTTGTCATCCAGAGTGCTAGAGTTGAGCGTATTTATTTTATTATTTGCGCCATCTTTTTTCCCTGGTTCACTTTTCCGCAATAGAGTCGCCTTTGCTCTCTGTCGCCTAAACGACTAAAGGCGTGACGTGACACCAGACATATACACGTTATTGAAATGAAGTAACTAAATACCGTTACTCCTTACTCAATCAAAAAGTAACTAATTACTTTACTCGTTACTGCAATTCAAAGGAAACGCGTTACATCCGCGTGAAAAATAACGCGTTATTTTCTCCTCACTCTAAATGTATCGTTTAATAATATGAACCAGTAGGCGCTTTTAATATTTGTCGTCGTTAAAATGTTTTCGCTTTTTTACCGCGTTCGCTCAGGGATAGCTGTGGCTATACTGACATACCTTTTGCACATTTTATATAGGTCTACCTAGAAGTTCCTCGTATCGGAAGTTGGAGGCATGACTTGGGGTAAGGACTAGTTTGGGCTTGGGTTTTACACTTTCCTCTCCCGTTGTAATTAAATGCCGTCACTTTTTACTTTGTCAAAAAGTAACGAACATACGTCAGTCGTTCCTTCTCTTAAAATTCAACTAAGTCATTACTTGGTTACAGAAAAGGTAACTAAATATAACTGACGCGTTACTTGTAGCGCGTTGCTTACATGTCTGCCAGACACCATAGATAGTTGAAATCGTGATTGATTGATTAATCTGAGGTTACAACCACCTCTTTCTTACTTATTAAATGATACGATCCTCAAATATCCGCAGATGGGGGAACTATCAAACCCGAAGTCGTTCCGCGTCCTGGCCTCTCCCTGTAAACCCTTTCTTTGTCACGTAAGGGAGTGACGCAATGCATGCAGGAATTTTTATTACAAGTTTCTTGCGAGGTAAAAAAAATGTTTTCACCTAACTAAACGCGCAACTGCTTTTTTAAAATAAGACATTGGTGATATCTTTTTAATAATCTCTCAACTCGGGCATATCACTACAAGTGAGATGACAACGTCGCCATAATATCAAATAAAAACTAATACAATAAAATGCATTCAATGTGTCTGTGGGCAGAATCAACATAAAAAAGAGAACAAACCAAAACCAGCCACATAAAAAATAATTGCCATGAAAATTGTTGCAGTGTTGCATTTTGGTGAACTCCACATATATTGTTTTCGCTTCAGGATACGAAAATTATAGAAACAAATGATAAATAACGACTTCGAAAGGCCGTACGCTTTGATTGCTGTGTTTATCTCCAGTTCACTACTTCCCAAAGAAATTACTGTATACTTACGTCGCGAACTAAATACATAATGAGCAATTTATATATTTCTTATCGCACAATCTCTGTTTTTCAATCTGCTGTGCAACCTATTGAGGACGCCTCAAAAGAATCAATCAAAACGAAGTATACGCTAAAAAAAACTCAGTTAAAAAAAAAGCCTCCTGGAACTTAGTGTTTTTTGAGTACTTTGTAAACATATATGCACATGCAGTGTTGTACACATTCCTCAAAAAGAGGAACGAAAGCTTGTTCCTCGTTCCTTACGATTTTTAAAACGCGTTGCCGTTACAAGTGCCATCTGTAAGAAAGAAACTCATTCCCGTTACCGTTAAAAAAAATGGAACGTATCGTTACATATACGTTACTTTTGAATTTTGCTGATTACCATATTTAGTAAGATCAAACGAAGTTATTTTTAAAGATATATCCCATCAAATGGCAACATACGAATTTGAATGCCGTGATGGAAGGACACCAGGAGAAGAAAACAACCTGAAGCAAGGTTCCATTTGTTGATATATTCACCTTTAAAAATCTCAGCGTTTTATCATATTCCTGTTCGTAGTGGGCGATTCAGACGAGCCAAATGCACTGTGATCCGGGAAGGAGGAGCGGGTTAATTTTAATGTACTTAATTAAAGGATTATCCCACATTGCACGAGCGTTTTACAACCTCACACGTTTCAATCTAAAAAAGTCCCTTGTTCGAACTTAAAGGCCGACAACCACACTCGAGACTCTGCGAGGCAGAAGATCCTCCTCCCCATGAGGGAGGAGGAAACAGGCAACGGTGGACAGGGTAAAAAGGGGGAGAGGAGGAAGCGAGGGAAAAAGTGGAAAACGCGAACTGGTTGTCGGCCTTTAACAACAGTTGCTTCTCGATGTTGCTGTCCGCCAGACGAGCAAGTGGGGAAGAGGGTAGGGCTTTTGGAAAGTCAGTCTTGGAAACTAGAAGTCCTTCTTCGTGAAGGTCGAATTCGTTGTTCAGTTTGAAGGTGGGGGAGAAGGGGAGAGGGAATAAAGGTTAATTTTTGTGTATCTTTTAAGCGACCAATGTTCGAGCTACAAGAATGCGTTCGATATCTGGTAGCCTGATCTTTTGTTGCAACTGTAGGTTTCTTTATGGAAGTTCAGTGATGGCTGTAGTCGGCCTTAGATTTCTGAGTGTACAAAAATTCGTGGAAGCAAAAAAAAAGAAGAAAGTAGCTGAGTTTGAAACGTCCTTCTTTTTGTGTCTTTTTCCTTCGACTAAACGTTTTGTTTTTTGCGCCGCAGTCTTGGGCAGTGAAAAAAGAATCAATGTCCTCCAGCACACCTGCACCCGACTGCTACCAAGCGAGGACCCCACACAATAAAGATTAAAAGAAGTAACAACAACGTTAACATAAATCTTTTCTTCGAAAATTATTTTTTTCAAACTTTTTAGTGTTGCCCCTTAGAAATAAAATAAAAATTACCTCACTGGAAGAACAAAAGGAAACGCCGTTCCTTTTTCCGTTCCCGTAAAAATGTAACGAGTTCTCGTTCCAGTTCCACGATGCAAGATGGAACGGCGGCGTTCCTTCGTTCCTCCTAAAAGAAACGCGTTCCAGGAACGCCGTTCCGTACACCAATGTGCACATGTAGTCCCCGATATGTTTTAACGTGCACTTTTGAGGGCCTACTTTGCGTTCAAAATGCTACGTGTGCGAAACTGACAACCTCGCGATCTTCGGACGATGGAAATAAGTTTGAGAAATACCGCCTAAAAGTCAAGGTCTGAGCATGACGTCATCGCTAGTCGATCTCCGACCCTCCGCGAGCGGCAAAGGCGCTGAAGCTCGGCGCCAGTCGCCGCCAAGCGGCAGACGCGTCCGTCTTGGCGCTTCGCCGTCTGCTAGCGCCGCGCTCGTTGCGAGACGCGGCGACGCCAAGATAGACGCGTCTGCCGCTTTGCGGCGACTGGCGTCGAGCTGCAGCGTGCTTGCCGCTTGCGGCTGGTCGGAGATCGACCAGCGATGACGTCATGCACATCTATCTATCGTCGAGCTTAAAAAATTAGTTCCTATTACGGTCGATCTGAATATACCGCACAGTGGCGTGCGCAAAAAACACCAACAAGCTAGCAAGTCTATAAATGATATATTACTGACTTGTAAAAACTGTATACAATTGAAAGACTTGCCTTTTTATGGTGTCTTTTGCGCACGCCACTGTGGAGTATTTTTAGATAGAGCTTAAGACGGCGTAATTTTAGAAGGGTCCATAGTACATCTTTGGAATTAGGCAGGGGTCATACTGCTCAGTACATCATACAAAAGACATCATGCAGACATCAGTCACCGCGATATCCGTGGTTCGAACGCTGCGTGCCACGTTTCTCCTTGAAATCGTTGCCATGTGGCATTCAAAGCACGTTTCTCGTGGTGACTTACATTCGAATCTGTTTGCAGACTGCTTTTTGTTTGATGTATAAGCAGTGTGACCCCGGTTTTAGTGTATATGTGTGTGCACAAAAAATCGAGGCTAGAAGTTTTGTCGGGTACGGAGAATATAATTGATTGAAAACGGGTTGTAAAAACAGAGTGAAGTAATACATGCTCAAAGTTGCACATCGTTAAAACCGGAGACGAACGGAAAGAAGGGGGCAGGACACACGTCTCCCCTTGTTTTCGTTTATGTCCTCTCTCTTTTCCCCAATACGAATACCAAAGATTGAGAGAGGGAAAGAGAGAGAGAGAAGAGAGAGAGAGAGGGGGGTTAGTTACGACATCCGTCATAATTAAATGTTTTTATTAACTTTGCAATTGCCCGTTAAGAGGCGCAGCACTTATTTTTTTCTTGATCTATTCTCTAGATTTTTAGGTCCCTCGGTATCCTTTGTTCCCTAAGACCCCTGGTTCTTCCGGCAGTCTGGTAACACTGAAACCTCTATCTAACAGGCTACTATACTTCGTTTCACCTTATCTTGTACCGCAGCGAAGGCTAGAAGCGCGAGCTCATAGCGTTGGCAGCTGCCCTTGGTGCACGAGAGCGTGTGCCGCCGAGATGTGCTTTAGAGCAAGGAGCTCGCGCTTGTAGCCTTTCCTGCGGTACAACACAAGCTGAAACCAGAGTTAGCTAGCGCGGTGCGTTTGAGCTCATTGGCTTTGGACGAGCTCGGGCTGGGTTAGAGCTCGTCTTTGTATTGACTTTAGCTTGGGCGTAGCTGTAGGATTGAGATCTTGGCAGCGTAATTTCGTCGCCTCGTTCACATCTCGCCCGACCCAAACTCCCCTAAACTTTCGGCCCGGGCGCAGATGGTAGCGCCATCTGTGACGGAGGATGATCGATATTTATTGGTCTCACGGCGGGACCGACCCTTTCCTCAGCCCGCTCTTTTTTCCCGTCCTTTTCCTTTTTTTTTCTTTTCGCTCTGCTATTTCTGAGAAAGTTGAGGAAGGACGATGACGCCATACCACCACAGAATAGAGATGCCTGCGCCTCTCTCACCCAAAATGTCACGAGTCTGCGCCTAGCTCGCGCCAGCGTCGCCGCCAACGCGTCTTGTATAGCGTCTCACAACGAGCGCGACGCTAGAATGCGGCGACGCAAAGACGCACGCGTCGGCCGCCTAGCGGCGACGCTCGTCGAGCTTCAGTGCGTTTGCCACTTGGGGCGGGTCGGAGATCCACCAACGATGACGTCGTGCGCGGGGCTTGTCTTCTAGGTGCTACTGGTTGATAAAACGTCGTGTCTCGACTCAAGGATATAACGCGATCGGAGCACGAAAAAGTAATGCGGAGCTTAAGCTCGTCTGCTCCTTTTGCAAGGGTTGTGGCGACGTCAGCACGCCGAGCTCTGATTGGCTCTGATTGAAGGATAGTGGGGAGACCTCAAATCAAGCTGCGTTGATGTGTACCCACTACCCGTCGATCAGAGCCAATCAGAGCTCGGCGTTCTGGCGTCACTTCAACCCCTGCAAAAGAAGCAGCAGACGAGCTTGCGCTCTGCATAGGGGATATTTAGAAGATATTTTCAATATGCCCGTTAACCGTACCCGATATCGATGCAGTTCATGCGCGAAGAGGTTGGCGGGGTAGCGGGAATCATTATGGGAGTTTTCAGAACGATCTACTAAAGCTCCCTAATCTCATAAAAATGCGCTTTTTTAACGCTATCGTGAAGCGCTAACTATAATCGGCTATGTACTCGGTGATAAGTTTATAGAGGGCCTCTGCCCGTTAACCGTTCTTTCTTGCTTGGTATTTTGATTTAAATTTAGGCGGATTGCCACTTTAAGTCGCGTGTTTCGAGGAAAATTCGTCCTCGGAGGGAGTTAATGGGAACCCCTTGTGCACGCGCGGTTGTGTGTACATTTTGCGCTTGGGAATATAAGTGAGACAAAGTGCAACGAAAAAGAGAGTGGCATACTTTAATTTATGTGTTGCTTGGTTTCGGCGAAAAGTTAGTTCTAAAAAGGTTTTTCTCAAAAGGAACGAAAAGCTGGCGACAAGGCAATTTTTTGTCTTTGTTGCCGTGGCAGCTTGGCGCAAATTAAGTTTGTTTCTTTGGGGAGCGCACGGGAAATCCGATTGGGATTATGGGGAAAAGAACTTGTGCCGGAAAACTTGTCACCTCGGCCTTTCCCTTTTCTTAGGGATGTGTGTGTGTGTGTGGGTGTGTGTGTGTGCTGTGTGTGTCGTGTCGTGTGTGCGGTGTGCGTCTTTGGCGCTTGATAAATCATTATAAGGTTCAGTTTTATGACCTGCATTTTTAACGTGAAACTCTCTTTGGTTGCGTGTTCGGCATTTTGTGAAGCATGGATAAAGGTAAAAAAATAATAAAAGCGTGACTTTTTTTTTGTGTGTGTGTGTGTGGTGGTGGGGAAGGGGGAGAGGCTATCGCAATAAAAAATCGTTTGCACCAGGCGGGAATCGAATCCAGACCAAGTAGATTATTAAGCTAGTGTCTTTTCAGCATGTCATGACACCTTTTTTTCTTTACTGCCCGTTTTTGGTTTAGGTGACAAACAAATCACACATGCAATAAAAGGTTAATAACAAAAACCTCAAAGGCTATTGAGCACCTACAAAAATCAAGCTCATCGAACACCTTCACAGAGCAGTGATAATCGCCAGCCGGGTGGGCTGCTGTACTTTAAACATTTCTTTAAAAATAAAAAATAAAACACATTTGTGCGGGACGCACGTCGACGTACGCGTGTCTTACAGCCGTGCTGTAGCGTCACAAGCTATGAAGAGCGACCAGCATGATGATGTCATTAGGTACAATGTTTTCTCCAAAACCGCTCCAGATTCTCTAAAGGAATTTTTCATTAGAGTCCTCTACATGCTCAACATGCGCCAGTGTTGACGCTGATTCCTGCGTTTCCTCTAGACTCGTTACACGCATTCGGTATGCCGACAGTGTAAATAGTCAAAACGTGTGATAAAATGAATCGCAGAAGTTCATGCTTTTACTGATGACATGCAGTTAAGTGGTAAAGATTATAATCGGACGACACTTTACAGAGCAAGGCAGAAACTCGCGGCGAAACACAACGCAGTCGCCAAAGCGTGGAGGGGAGAGAGTGGCGTCGAATTGAAGCCACCTTATGGCGGCCGTGTCACGTGATTCCAAGATGGTAGCGCCCATGCGACGGAGGCTCAAATTGTCTATGCAATCAACTTCATCCTAGCGCCCTCTTCCATACTTGCGCACGTTCCACATTGTCTGCAAAGTTCATTCGGCGACCCTTCACTCTAAGAGACTATTTGTTTTTCCGACTGAAGCCTTCCGGAACCTCGCACACACCAAAGTCACGAGTACACACTTTCCCTCAACAAAGAGCTACCTGATACCCCTTTTTTTCTTGTTTACACCCGCAAAAGATGTACTTGTTGTTGCATCGAGTGTCATTGAGGGCTGACTTTTGGAATTTCCTACAGAAGCAATAGTTTTCTTTCACACTCTTTTAGAACTCAGCTTTTAGGCGCCCGTTTTCGGGTTGAGTGGCGTCGCCGTAACCGCGCTAAATTTAGCGGGAAAATTGATGTCACGTGACCTCAACACTAATTCGATTCCCAGCTAAATTTAGCGGGGAAATTCAGTTTCTCTGGTTGATTTCGCGGACGAATTCAGTTTCTTCGCTAGATTTAGCGGAAAAATTGACGCCACGTGACCTCAACACCAATTCGATTCTCCGCTAAATTTAACGGGAAATTGAATTGGTGTTGAGGTCACGTGACGTCAATTTTCCCGCTAAATCTAGCAGAGAACCTGAATTTTTATAGGTGACGTGACACCAAGTCATGTGACGTCATCTTCCCCGCTAAATTTAGCGGGGAAACTGAATTGGAGGAGGAGAAGAGAGGAGGGAAGAGAGGAGGAGGAGGAGGAGGAGTGGCATACGCTCCCCCCCGTACCCTCCCCTCCTCCTCCTCAAGAGCTGCGCTCTAATTTCGCATTACAGAGATTGGTAAACATCATTCATTCTTTTATACAATTTCTTTCTTTGAACAATATCACGGTACCATACCATTCTGCTTCCAGTTATTACATTTCTAAAGATGCTTTGCTATTTCGGAGTTAGCTGAGTTATATTTTACAGATTTCTTATGCTCATTTGAACGGTCATTTAAATAGCGTTAGTCTGTCCGCCATATGAAAATCAACGCGCTATCGGAATGTCGTAACAAACGCCTTCGAGACAACCAACAGAAGCAGCTCTGTGTTTCCCTTGGCATCCATGTTGTCCCCTCCGAAAGGCGTCAGTTTTCTCAGCTTGAAGTCTTTCGCGAAGGTCACTTTAACGTTGAACGTTCCTGCGATGGACATTAAATTGTGAGAGAAAACATTAAAAACTGAACACATATTTTTTTTGTCAAATTTCGTAATCTGCCAGTTCATTCCCCTGATCTTCATTACAAGTATCATCGCAACCCCTCTCAATATGTTGTTGTTGCATTCCGCATATTTTAAGCGAGGCAACTGATTCTCAACAAAAGCTCTCTTTTTGCGTGAACCATATACGTTTACGTATCTTGTTCGCATACACGTTTACCTAGGGCCAAGTTTTATCTAAATATTTTATTTACCCTAATTGTGAATAGAAATCATCGCAAATATTGGTTTGGGTTATATTTTCGAAACTTGGGTTATTTGTTTACTAGTCGAATAAATCTAGCCAATTTAGAAGTAAGTGCGCGTTCAGGTACCCTCAGGCTGGTCTAGGACAATTCGTCGAAAGCCCATTCGTCGACAGATGTATATGTCTTGAAAGTAAGACGCAAGAGGAAGAGCTTAAAAGGTATAGAAAGCGCCGAAAACAACGAGGACGAAGACGAAATAAGACAAACACAAGAGCTGCTGCTGGCACTACTTCTAGCATCTCTTCAAATGCGTCGTGGACATTTGAGGGTGGCACAAGAGCTAGTGATGAGTAGCATCTTGATCTGAAACAACAAACAGAATAGTACAGAATACATTACTTGGAGCGATAAAGACGAGCACGTCTTCAGTTCCTTTAAAAAAATACTGAACTTTGAAAGTTGCACGTGCTAAAATTCGGGACAAAAGAAACACACATTATAGACTCACGCAACACCGCTTTATATGAGAGCCGTGTTGTGTAACTTTCGTGTGTTTTCCTTCATACACGGATTTAGTATGTGTATATTAAACCAGCCAGCCTGCCTTCTCGCTCCATCGTAAAAGTAGATGACGTTGCAGTACGGGCATGTATTGCATACCGCCACATTGCAAACGACCTATCTAATGGAAAAATCATCAAACCATCACAGAGAAGTTCTCGTCATTAAAGTATCGGGTGAGCATTCGTGATATGGTTGGATCTTTTTGTGCACAGCTGGAGACAAGCGAAAGAAGCAGCACTGTATCTTCACCCCTATATCTTCACCCCTATATCCTATATCACCGCTCCAAGCCAAAATTCGCTTGTTTCTGTTTTTGCAACGATAGTGTATTTATATGGGCATTGTCTTCTATTCCTAAGCTTTGAGTTTATTTCCCGTCCACAAACAACTTGGAGACAACGACCGACGAAAAAGCAACAAGTCTAAGCGTACTAACAATCGTAGACGACGACGCATGGCCGTCTTTGATATCTGTTGGTTCAGTCCTTGCATCGTCCCACCGTTTGTTTACGCGCGTGCAACATTTGTTTCTACAAAACATTTTCTTAAATTCAAAGTCTCGAGCAAACAAAATGTCTGTATAAATATTGATGACATATATAAAGCAAATAAATAAAATAATTACTCTGATCTCTTCCGTAATCCGGACGAAAAAAAAAAGAGCGACTAAACACAGCCACTCAAATCTTCGTCGGTCTGGTATATGAAACGCGTCGCTTTAAAGTTTTCATTTTGTTTTGTTTTCTTGCGTGACATCTGCTTATTTGATTTCAAATTTTACTGGGAGCAAGAGTTTCCTGTCATATATCGGCTTCTCTGATGCGTTTTGTCATACACATTGTTTGTTGTGGCTGTCGTCACTGTTGTCGTTGTTTGCACGGTTGTCTGTTTGCTGGGCCGGTTGTCTGCGCACAGCAGCAGTCGCTACTCCTCATACAAATGGAATGTCGAAGCCTGTCTTAGTTCGAGGAGTTCCAGCTCTCGTTCTTCTGAATGGCGGCGAAATTTGATATTGTCTGTTTCGTGGAGCAGCAAGGCAAGGAGGTGAACTAATTTCTTGAGTTTCGTCTTTGTTTCATATTAGACTGTCTCTTGTAACCTGTTTATTATATTTTATTTGCTGTGTTTCGGCTAGTTTGCTGTATACTAATTGATTGACAAAGTTTATTAAAAAACAACAAAAAAGAAACGTTATTTATTTTCAAGTAACAGGCATTTGTTAACAGCTCTTACAAGATAGCATTCTTCAGGCGCGGGTAGCTTGAGGATTGGCGGGTGGTAGTTGTAGAAAGCAGTCTTGAGGCCATGAGGTGGACATGGATTACGTTCCTATTCTTTATAGTATGCTAAAAGAGTTTTGGACTTATGATTGTTTGGCTCTCCTTTTGAAGATGGTGAACTTTCGCATTTTCTAATCATTTGGGTTGAGTTGTGCTAGTGCCCGGCTACGATGGTAGGAACTAGAATAGCTGTATATAAACTTCGATAGGCTAGAGACATTTCTCTTTTTCATGGTGGCAAATAATGCATAGCGGCAAATTTATTTTATATGCAATAAAGTGGTTAATATATTTTGTGTAGTACTGTCGAGGTCGGTTTTAACGAAGTCGGTTGTAACGAAATAGCGGCTACAGTGAAGCGATCAGGATTTCCCATTCCCTTTTGCACTTCGTTATAATCGAAGTCGGTTATAACGAAATAGCAGATATAGCGAAGTGATTTCTGATTCCCGTTGATTTCGTTATAACCGGGCTCGACAGTAAATTTACAGAAACACAAGTAATTGTATGTGCGTCCGAATCAGAATACGAGGCGTTCATTTCAAGCGTAGGTTTACCCCAGATAGGCGTTTGCCCTCGTACTGCCCTGTATATTTCGGTGACCATATACACCCAACATTATCAGTTTTATATCAGGTGAATATAGATATTTTTACTATCAGTCTAGGTTTATAACAAATATCGATTTTTGTTTCACATTATCGCGTTAAGGTGAATCAAAATAAATCCTGACAAACTTAAAAAGAAGAAAAAAACTTATTGTAATGAGGACTCTTACTGCCTATCTCGCACCACAGGGGTGAATGAACGAATTTAGAAGAGGGATACTAAACAATTAAGCGGGATAAAACATGGCGGCGCAGTTATGAATAATTGAATTTACCTATGTCGTACGTTCGCATTATTCGGTCGTCTTTAACTCGCACGAACTATTTATGGCGAGCGGACCGCATTAATCCTGATAGATATTTCATACTTTTGTACGACAAAACCGAACAGTTTTTAATAACTTGTTTTTGTTCGTATCGACTTTTTGACTGGTTTTATTTATTTCTTTAAGGGGCCTCGTTGAACGCTACTCTGCGCCGCATGTAGCGGCAGCGATTAATTTGGGGAGCGGGATGTGCGCTCTTGTTTTTGCTCTTTTCCCTCATCCGCATTACTTACCTCCCTAATTAAAAGCGAGTAACTTTTGCGGGAGAACGGCGCAGTACCACGAACTTTGTTGAAAGCGAAATTACAAAAACAAGGCGAAAAGCAGACGAAGTCAAGAAGCTTGGAATAAAGCAGATAGCCGTAGATATAATAGAAAGATGCAACCTGAGAAAGAAAGAAAATTATTTATGGGGAGCGAAAGAGATGGATTGATAAAGAGAGAGAGAAAGAAAGAGAAACAGAGAAAGGGAGAGAGAGAGAGAGACAGGAAGAGAGAGAAAGAGATAGGGGAAAAAGAAAATGAATGCGTTCTCCACCTGGCAACGCTGTATGCCCGATCGTGCTAATGAGGCACTCTGATGCGTGTTCTATGTGTTCTTCGACTTTGTTTCACATGTTATGTAGATAACAACTGAGTTTACTAGACGCACGATCCCCAGGCCAAGCCATTCCTGACGGAGGGATTGGAATCTGTGTACTAATTGATAGTACATATTTAAACTACTTTAGTGAAACTGTAGTTTTAAATAAAAACGAATGGCGCTAGCACATACGCCTATGAGGTAAAAAAAAAAACTCGCCGTTCGTACGATTGACCGCTGCCACTGGTGACACACTGAGATGCTAGGTTGTGAGAACTAATTTTTTTATTTTATTGATATGAAATTCAAAGTAAATATCATTCCAGAGTCGTACAAAAATATATATATTAAAAAAATCACGAGCAGTCAGCAATGCCGATATCGCATGTGGCTTATAGAAACGCTCAACGAGAGGAGTTAGCTCTTCGTCTTCGCTTGTAAATTTTTTTTCAGCGGCCGCCGTCTTCGTCGTTTTTTTTAAAGGTGTTTTGTAGGTTCTTTAGTATCTTGAAGTTTCAGCATGTTACGCTCTGTATTGATGGTCTCATTTCTTATTTTTTTTGTGGCGTCAAAGGTTTCAACCAAAACTACATAAAATGAGTATATTTTGTGAGTTTGGGTGCAAAAAAAAACAAATAACAAAGCGCGTTTATGGCGCGCTTACTTCATTTCAGTTACAAAACGGTCTCTCCGAAATACATCTTTATTCATATTGCGGGCACCTTGGCCGGAATTCGTGAGCCGGCGTTTCGGAGTGAAGCCTCAGAGGCGCTCAAAACTCAGGCCTAACCCAAACCGTGAACTATGGTGCCTGGAACGCGTCTGCGACTGGTGTGTTTGCCGCGTCCAAAAAACAGGTCATTCAATTTTCTCCTGGTGACGTCATAAAAGTGTCACGCTGTCGCCGGTCGCGATCCTGGCGGCGTTCCAGCAGCGATGGTGGAAGTAGCAGACGCCTGTTCTGCTGCAGGTCGCTCTCCAGTGTGACAGTCCACGGAAGCTTCGGCAGCCAGAAGTTGGGACGCCGCGACGACAGCGACACTCGCGTTCGCTCGTGCTTTTTGCCAGCATTTCTGCGACCAACCGCCAGGATTGCGACGTCCGACAGCATAACACTCCGGCTTCTGTGACGTCATTTGTTGCCACTTCGGAACCACTTTTGATGTATGGGCAGGGATAGGACGCTAAACACACCAGTCGGAGACGAGCTCCAGGCATACTACAGCAATAGCTTGCGTGCATGCGGACAGCTGTTGTTTCGTATTGTTTTACGACACCCAATACCCCAACTACAATTTTACTTTACAATCACTCACAGAACTCAATGAACCATTCCGGCTGTATAAACAGCTCGAACTGCGGATATATTAATATTTTATATATAAAGAACCTAATAACGAACGGCTTGCCATTGCAAGCGCACAAAACGGAATCTTATTAGTAATGTATTAATTATCGCGCAGGTCACAACTGAAACCAAGTTATCAAACGAGATATTAACGAGGTGATTTCTATGTACGTCATATGAAATTTGACGAGCCCTGTACTTAGAATTCGTAAGCTCCACCCTTGTTGTGACATTCAGGCAGCGCCGTTGGTACTGTCCTTGGGGTAGAATTTTCTTACGTCTACACACTGAGATCTTTATTCTCGCATGTGACGCATGGAATAACACGCTCACACTAAAAGCCAGATACCCCCCCCCCCCAAACACACACACACACACACACACACAGTCACGCACGTACACGCGCGCACACATACACAGGCACGCACACAATGTTGAGAGTTCTATTCAAGGACACCGACGTATACGGGCGCCGGGTGTCGCCGGGCCCCAACTCCCTTATCACGGATCCGCAGCGGGTCTCGGCTAAGCAGCCTTCCTCTATCCACCGGAAGCTTGGAGTTGACGCACACGCAGGACTTCCGGTGTGCCTTGTTTTGTTTTCTTCCCCTCGTGCGCGCTTTCCGCGAGAACTACCGTCGGCCACAGGTGCGAAGCCGACGAAAGCAGCTCACGGCAGCCAATCTCTCCCGCGGTGGCGAGGAGATCAGCTGTCTGTTTATCCAACTCGAGGCCCGTGAGGCGCATTTGTACGTCGTCTTACTCGATCAGGCGCCGAGTGCAGACTGGAGACGAGTGCCGCAGAAGCGTTCGAATGGGACTCGTGCTCCATCGGCGCTTCGCTGATTCCACACGAGCACCGGCCGACGCAGCGTTCGGGTGCTTCAGCCGAGCGTTACGCCGAAAGCGCGAGCAAATAATTCATGTTGTTGTCCCCAACTCTTTAGTTCTCAATTTATCCGCTGGGGTCGCGACAGTTGGATCTCCCAATATAACCTAGAAGGAAAGGCCCGCGTCTTTCCCCTCAAAACGACATCACTAGTGAATCCAGGAAGAGGCGCTGTCTAAAGCGCAAGACGCATGCGCGACAAAGCTATCCGATCGGACGTAGGAACCATCGGAGAAACGGCTGCTCCGACTCGCCGCACACGACAGTTCGACACACAATTTTCCGACGCGTCGTTCCGTTCAGCTCCGCACAAATTCCGGGTATTCTTCTCTACCGGATGGATGAATGGATGCTAATGGTTGTATTTATAAGGGGCGGTAGCTTGCGCCACCTAGCCTAGAAACCAAAAACATTATTCCTCCCCTCGCCCTTCGTGGTTTTTCTGACTTTAAAACGAACATAATGTGTTTTTACTTATATTCCCTTTGAGTGTGCATGCCTGAAAATATTACGTAAGGTTACTTTTTAGATCAGTATCAACTTAATCACGATGGACCGCAGCGGATTTAAAGGGATGCTGAACCGAAATTTGGATTTCGCAAACATAAGGCCGCAGAAGCGTTGAACGGGACGCTATGAACTCCAAAACGTCACTCATACATTGAGATCCCAAACGGATGGCCGTATTTTTAGAAAAGAAGGGCGCGATCAAGCGAGGAATGCGACGTCACGATTCTCTTCGAACATTTGAGAATGAGGGGAAGCGGCCTCGCTTCTCTCCTCCTCGCTTCGGTTCACCTCTTCTCTAGGGAGACGAAGCGAAGAGGAGAGGCAATGATAATCGCGACATCACCCGTCTCGTCGGCCTCGTCGGCACGTGTTCAATCGCGCGCTTCTTTTCCAAAAAATACGGCCATCCGTTAGAGATATCGCTGTATGAGTGATGTTCTTGAGTTCTGCAGCGCCCCGCCTATCGCTCCAGCAGCCGTGTTTTGTAAGCTCCATATTTCGGTTCAGCATCCCTTTAAAGGCGGTCCAAACCAACCCACAAAACGAGCGAAAGCGGGCGCCGGAGAAATCCGGGAGAGAGGAGAGACGTCCACGAGTCACGTGAACGTGACGTTTTGCCGGTTCCGCTTTCCGGGTTCACAGTTGACAATATTGAACTTTTTCCGGTCCCGGAGAGTGCCGGAGAGCTGCTCGGTCAGTCAGGAGAATGCGGTCCACCCTCCTCGCCCTTCGCTAACCTTGAGCGGGATGAGGCAGAAGAGGGGGGGGGGGGAGGAGGGGCGGCTTAACAAGCAGTTGCTTTTGTTGTATTCTCCCCCTCCAAGCCACTAGAAAAATCCCACAAAGGGTGCCTTTTCTCCCTCTCCCGCCCGTGATGTGCGTTCTTCCCTTTCCCGCTCAACTTTGCCGTGCGCGTTCCGGCGCGTTGGCTGTTCCTTCTAAACACTCCCGCACGCTTCTGGGCTAAAACGGCAGGCGCGTGTTATAAAAATAAAAAAAGAGAAAAACGGGTTCCGCCTCGCGCATTATTGCGGACCCGTTTTGCGGCTTGGTTTGGACCGCCCTTCAGGAGCCATCTTTGCAAAGCGAGCACTGCGTACAAATCGCGTCACTACGCACGCCGCGCATTGTTGCGTCTCTCCCCAAGGTCACGTGACACTCACACGCCATTGGAATGGCTCGTAGCGTCCACTGCTGTCCTTCCTAAAGTGAAAAGGAGAATATTCGGGTCTCGACGGTCTCGTTTTGTGCGCGGCGACGACTCGCGATCCGTCGAGATTCAGTGCTTTTCGCCGCTTGCGAGCGGGTCGGAGTCTTCTAAAGATGACGTCATATGTGCTGCCTTGCTTGCCTTGTCTTCTGGGAGGTACTGGGTCTCCTCTTTATGGAGCTACAGATTTGTGGAAGGGGACAACTCAAAACAACGCTCGCACTTTAATGGCAGAAGCGCTCCTGGTCAAATTAATGGCGACTTTTGACCCCCTCGCTGCTCCTATTGCAAACACGGCCAATAAACCACGTGACCTTGATACAAAGTGCTCTACTCACGGGACTCATAATTGAAAATAAAAAAAAGAAAGATGGAGGTGTTTGAGAGTAAAGGTGGCAATGCAGGCGAGTTGGTTCGTGACTTGGAAAATTAGGAACAGCGCGCAAAAAGACGAGGACAACGAGAGTAGAGCACTGGACGAGCGCTGACTATCAACTGGAGTTTTATTAAAAACGGCTCAAACAAAAGAAAAACATCAACGGCTCAAACAAGAAAAACACCACCGGGCAACATGTGTGTTGGCGCTACAACCCGCGATCTAAGAAGGAAATCATGCCATACGACTCCGCTCTTTCCAAGCTTGTGAAACGAAATATTGCAACGTCATGCCTCCAGGCTGCACTGTACAGGTCTTGCCGCCATGCCATGCTTGACAGCTATGAAGCCCAGGTCAAGCGACTTTTAAGAGCAGGGTTTCCTCCGTCTGTTTTGCTTGGTGTCTCTCAGACACTCTTGAAAATAGTCAAGAGTGGTTCTCAGGACCCAAACGTAAAGCCTAAACAAAGGCCCGAGGTGATCCCATATCTAAATAAGGTTTCAAATAATTAAAAAGAAAGTGGCTAACCGGTTCAATGTGCCAATGGTGTTCTCGGCGCCTCGCAAGTTGGCAGAGCTTTGCCCGCGCGTAAACCAGGCCAATCAGGCAAACAGTGACAAGCGGTCATGCACGGTTAAACATGCCAACATGTTCGTAGATTGTGTGGTAGGTGTCATCTACAAAATCCCGTTGTCAAGCGGCCGGGTTTATATAGAGCAATCGGGACGCTGTATCAATAAGAGAATGCGTGTACATGTCCTTTCCTTACGGTCAATGACCGGAGGTCACTTGTACGCACACTGCAGAGACTGTCTGTGTCACCCTATCTTCGAAGATACCATAATCATTGGCAAGGGGCCTACAAAAGTGCAAAGAGAGGTACTGGAGGCGCATGCAATAAAAAAAGCTGGCTCGGGGCACTGCGTCAGCCAGCCTTCAATTTATCTACACAAAAAGAGATAGATTTTATACATGCCTGGTGAGCGACACACCATTGGTTGTTGCGGCGTTCGCTGGCTTGGTGCTGTTTTTCTTGTTTGAGCCGTATTTAATAAAACTTCAGTTGATAGTCAGCGCTCGTCCTGTGCTCTACTCTCGTTGTCCTCGTCTTTTTGCGCGCTGTTCCTAATTTCCTAAGTGTTTGAGAGCAAAGACGGATTAAGTTGGAAATCCCCGAGAAAATTGTGATTGAACGCCACGGAAACCGTAACAAAATGCCTGACACGCACTTCGAAGGATAATCTGTACAAAAGAGTGATGGATTGAGAAGAAAGAACAGATTCTCAAACGCGCCTCAACGGGAGTCGAACCCACGCATAGGCAGAGACTACAGAGACTACGTCGCCGCATAGAAACGTATTTGAGGTCAACCATGGGACAGGCCCGCTGAAATCACGTTTCACTTCTGCGTGGCCACAAAGATCTCACCCGCAGAATAAACCGTAACGGCATTGCAGATGGCTTTATTAAGCGATACTGTAAGACGAAATAATTTTTCATATGAGGGCTGAGCTCTGTGCAAAATTGCATTATCCGTCATTTTAAATTGTGTCTTACATAACATGGGCGCTCACACGGTCGTCTTTTATTTCCCTTCCGTTACTCCGTAAGTGGCTTGTTCATCTCTGAATGTTGACTTTCATATAAGAGTTTGTCTGCATTTGTTTGTCTCCGAATGAGTTCGTTTTTTTTATTGTATAACTGTTGAAGATCTGTTGTTTGTTGTTGAATTTGTGTATACATTGCACATTTTTTTATTTTGTCGATAACATCAAATTGTGTTGAATTAATTGAGTCCTGCTCGCGTTATGTTAATTCGTCAAGTGATTATCTGCAGGAAGGCGACCTGCGTTGACGTTTTGTTTGCTCTTGCATTATCTGAATATGGCATTTAAAGCTACTTTGCTGTATTTATTAGAAAATAAATAGTTTCTGGACAAAAATGTCAGATGGGAATTGACAGCAATGTTGACGTGTTTGCCTGTTTTCATGTGAAAAACAAAAACAGCAGTAACTGACGATGCCTGAGTACCTGCGCGTTTGATACTGCTAGGAAACAGCGTCTCTGCACGGGATGAGACAGTGGGAGGAGGAGGTGAAATTGAAGTGAGAGAGTTGAGAGAGGGAAATTGGAGAAGGAGGGCAGTGTGGAGACAGAAGGTGGCTGTCATATTCCTTCGAAACAATTGCCCGAGGAATCGCAATCGGGGAATTCTGATCTCGTTACGAGAGTTCATATACCACTTCGAATTCATCACTGATTGCGCAACTGCACTGCAAGATGTAAGGAAACAATTGCAGGGACAACCACAAAAACTAACTGTGTGCGTGCGTTCCGAAACTCGGGGTTGTGAAACAGCGCCGAATTCTGGTACGCCGTGTCAATCTCTACCGCTCAAACGGCTCCATATTGGCCAAAGCATTCTGGAGAACGTAATTGCGTTGTTACATCCGGTGATTCTACGATGCTGACCAAAAAACGAATAACACATGGTGGAAGTTCGAGTAATCTAATTTATAGAGATCAAGGGTTGATCCCACCGCAAAAACAAAACAAAAACGACACACATGGATGACCAGCATAAAATAAAAACAAGACATTCAGTGAACCAACCAACTTTGCGTACTATACCTTGATTCCATTTAACCTTGTGCACAGTTTGTGATAACTTGTGGAAACAACTTTTAAAACAAGGTGTTGACACTGGGTGATATATGTATTTTCGCATCTACATACCTCTCATCAAAACCACACTAATAGCGATTCTCGCCTTTTATAAATAAATTTCTGGCGCATTTTACGGTAAGATTTAGTGAAATTAGCATTATACACACCAAATCGGAATTCTTTGCCTCGTAAGAAACATCCAAGTACACTCGTAACATTATGTTCGTTATGTTTGTATTGACGTTTTCCACACAAATGATTTATGTGTTATCAAACTTCTGGGGTATGTTTTAGAAACAACATAAGAAAAATAAAACGATGCAATCTATCCAAGTCGTCTATCTAATATGCTACAGAATTCATCGCCCCGAACGAATTGGATCTGATCCCTTCTCATAAAAACATTTTGTGCGATTTGTTTTTTTCGTTCGACGACTATTGTTTTTTGTAGAAACTTTACTTGCCCACTCTCGAATCGGCGTATAGAGGCGCATCACAATGTTGACGGAAATCACCGAAACAACTTTTGGCTGTATGGGAATCAAAAAAGGCCGTGCATTCAAATCACGGATTAGGTCCAGTTCGCGAAACAAGCTCCGCTACAGTTCAAGAGGTTCAAACCTAGCAACAAAATTACCGCACCCTGTTCATACTTCAAAGCTGACAGTGGAGTGGAAGCGAAAACTGGCTCGACCAATCATACCACGGTTCCGAGTCACGTAAGCTCACCTTCGCGCTTACGCAGTTGCGGAAAGCTGTCGTCTCGAGGCGCAAAACGAACAGTCGATTGGTCCAGCTGGTCCGTACCTTTACACTTGTCTGTCAGTTCGAGGACGACAGGAATGCCTCCTCTTGATGAGACGCCGTTTCTCGGATCAAGGCTTCAAGCATACGGCGGTTATGCTTCGTCTCACCTTATGATGCACTGCAGAGGACGCGACGAGCCATTGGAGCCAATACAAATTTTTATGAGTTTCACGTGACTTTTGAGGCGGGAGCAGCAACGGCACATAGTAACGTAATAGGCTAACAACGCTGCATTGGCTGGGATGACTTGTAGCATCCACTGCTGTCCATCGTAAGGTAGAGAAAGTATACCCACTAAAAAGGACTTCGTTGCTAAGACTCGCATCCAACGAGGTTTCCGAGTCACTGCGAAATCGACGGCACCCTGCGGCTGGAACAAAAAAACCTGTCACGGCAGGTTCGCTTGCCAGACTTTCTTGAGCTAATCGGATTTTCACAGGACCCGGTTGCCTAAAATCGCAGCCGCGAAAGTAGGTTCCAAAACACGCGACGAAAATCGCCAATAGAACACGAAACGGGCGCGGATAGCTTGTGCGCCACGAGGCTTGTTCCAGATCGCTGGAATTACGTTGTGTCGTGCGAACTGAAGCAAGTCGCTCTCAGACTTATCGTGCAGTAACCGTCACCAAACATAAGCTAAAAGAAAAAGAAGAAATCAGCGTACGGCTGCAGGGACCACCTCCACGCAGGTATTGTTCCAATCTCTTCAAGGAGCTTGTTTCATTAGATGGACAAATGACAAAGACGGCTCGGAGACACGTTAGCTCGTCAGCCGTTTGTATTTACGCACGAACGTCACCACCGAGCCAGCATCACACGATATTCGTGAGCAAGCGTTGTCAAAGATGCCTCTATTCCCCGGGGGTTGCTTTTGTCTTGTTTACATAACAAAAACCCATCCTTTGGGAATGATTATCTACGTTAATGCGAATAGCATCAAACGGTGCGGAGTTATGCGCGTTCGTCAGGTGGCCGGCACACTCTAGATACGCCAGCCCACTCTTGAGGCGATTCTAAATTTGTTGACACTTTCACAGCCCTGCGCACGATCTCCGCAGCCCAGCACGTGCGTTTGTGTCACTTAGGAAGGCGAGCAAAGCACGCGCCATACGCACAAACACTCAAAATGGTACCGACCAGACTTTCTGGC
Organism: Ixodes ricinus; assembly: GCA_037355805.1. Taxonomy (NCBI): domain Eukaryota; kingdom Metazoa; phylum Arthropoda; class Arachnida; order Ixodida; family Ixodidae; genus Ixodes; species Ixodes ricinus. Next base: position 24,500 of record JAZHYW010033533.1, read on the forward strand.
GTCTCAGCTAGTCTCAACCAACGGTACTCTAAACGGTTGTTTATATCTTTACCATAGGACGCGCTTTACAGCGCTGTCACAGCTACCGGTGCGCGCGCGTTCCATGCACGAAGGCTCATTCCGCTCTCGTGAGGCTGAGCACGGCCGCTACATCACCCTCCCGAGTGCGGGAGAGGGTGAGCTGGCGGCCGTGCTCAACCTCACGAGAGCGGAATGAGCCCTCGTGCTGGAACGCGCGCGCACCGGTAGCTGTGACAGCGCTGTAAAGCGCGTCCTATGGTAACGATATAAACAACCGTTTAGAGTGCGTTGAATGACTGCCTTCATAGCTCTGTGGTTAGCGCGTCTGCCTGCTGATCAAAGGGTCAACGGTTCGAATCCCAGCCGGCGCCGGTCTTTTTTATTTATTTATCGACCCGCGGCGTAAGAGGTTAGATAGCCAGATAGATAGATAGATAGATACATACGCGAAAAGTGCGTGAAGTATCCAAAGAATGCTATTCGCATTAAAACAGCTGTGTGTGACTCAAGTGGGACAAATTCATAACAACGCTACCAGGAAAAACGAACTTTAATTATGGTGGCTTAGCGTCTTTTTTTTTTTTTGTTAACGGGGAAGATTAAAAATATAGTTGCATACTATAGGCAGGGGCAACTTAAGAAACGAAGGGCGTGGCGTGTTCCGTGCATCTCATTATCGCTCCTCGACCAATGAGATGGCGGCATTAGGCGATGAGAACGACGAAGAACAAATCACGAAGCAGGAAGAGTAAACAAGATAATCCACGACGTGCGTTTGTTAGTGCGATCGCTACTACCATTGCCTCCATTATTCAAGAAAGCTCGTCAAATCACGAAAGAACATGGCCGCTGAAAAGAGGAAAAAAGATAAAAGAGGGCGCTCAGGGGCTCTTTCTGGCAGCGCCCAACAATGCTCCAGCGGTAAAATCGGGAAACAGGAAAGCGCTCCTTCTTGTTTTGTTTTTGTTTTTTCGGGAAAGAAAATACTTTTCGTCAACCCTCCTCTTCGATTCTGCCCCTCTCCCGTTTCTCCATGGGCCGGTAGCCTCGTTTCTTCTTTTTTTTTCCGTTGCGGGTTGTTCTCGTTTTGCCGAGAGGATACCGCGCGTATTATTGGAGCTGGCTGAAGGGTTACCCCAGAGCCGTATATAGGGAGAGTTTGGCCAGGTTATGATCTCGCCACCGTAACGCCCCTCTCCCGAGTGAGCCAATCAGCCAGCAGCGCAGACTGAGAGGCGTGACTGCATGCGTGTGAACTCCCGGTTGCTCCCAGCTGAGCGGGAGGGCCGCCATCCTCAATTCGCCCGATGGAGTCCGTGGGAGATCATTGAAATTTCGGTTCTTTCTTCTATTTCACATGCTCTGGCAAAAAAAAAAAAAGATGTAGTGTTGTTTTCTGGTGGGATCAAAAGCTAAATTATGAAGGTTCTCATCGTTTGACCACAAATTCTTATTCAGGCGAAAAAGGAGTTGGCCCGTAGCAGACGACGCGTAGCCTCAACAGCGCTCTGCGCCGAAAGCGTGTTGCGCCAATATGGCCGTAGTTTTCTCTTTGCCCTCTCCTTCCTGTCTCGCTCCTTCGGCGCTCTCTTCCCTTTCCTTCACTTATCTCCTCTCCACCGCCTTCGTTGCTACAGCGACAAGCCAGACTCTCCCACTATATGGCTCTGGATTGCCCTAGGGTGCATTCTAGGTTACCCCAGAACTGGTTCTGTACCACCATATGGGTAACCGTTCGGCGCTGCTCCTCGCTCTTGTTCTGGCGGCCGCACACTCAATGGCTCTGTCGTGGAATCGACAGGCTTTCTAGAATAAAGGAGGCTATTCTACTACATAAACTGCCATTGCAGTGAGCTATTTTTTGTTTTTTTATGGGTTGGGGTTGTATCTTATGCCCTCCTGATGCGTTATGGTTACATTCGTTGACTTCGGGTGTTTATGAAAACGCCTCGATCAATCTACGCCGTATAAAATATATTCGGTGGAGCTGTTGTGGAAAAGACAAATATTCCGATCGGGTAGCTTGCAATTATTTTGATTTGATTAGTCATGGCATAAGATACATAACACGCCAAAACTTCTTAACCTCGAAATAGCATCAAACAGCTTTCTATCGCTTCATGACGCAGCAGTAGCTATGACAACGACACCGCCCGTCGCGTTCGGTCCAAGTGTCAACTGTTTTGGCGATTATCGCTCCAGCTTACGCGTGAGAACACTCCCGAACGGGGCAAGGAAAACAATGTGATTTGTTCGTAAGCAACATTGCCTCGACAGCCTTACATCCGAGTTCTGTCTTCGTTTTTCTTTCTCCCTACGCACACAGCCCGGGGCAGCTCGGCTGAAACCCGGAGAGAGTTATATTGTGCTCCGCCACTTGGCTTTTTCTTCTCCGAGGATCGGGTGTGTATGCTAATGTCGGTAATTTGTTCGCAAAGAAAAGGAGCGCAAACGTTGCACCCTCGTTCTCGAAACGACGTTGAATAAACGAGCCACATTTCACCGTAATCTGTTACAGTAACCCGGTTATTCTGTTCGGACGTCATTGTTGGCGCAGTAAGTCTGCTCATTCGTCGTACAATAAGACGTGTTGATCACGGCAGACGTAATGAGAGAAGTACCTACGCTTCAAGCATATGAAGCGTTTCGAAGGTGTCTTCAGACTGAATGACCAATGTGACCGTCATACGAGGAAGAAATACGCCTCAAATAGTGTTTGCAGACTGTCCTTTGTATCATGTATCAGCGGTGTAACTGCGACTTATAATAAAGACGTACGGAAGCGGAGGGGACATTAACAAATGAAAACGGCAGAAATCTTCACGAAATGGTGCGGCTCGTACCAACACCACCTTGACTGATAGGCCTTTCCAATACCTGCTGTAAACATCGGCGTGACGTCAACCGATGTGTCCGGCTTCTCCGGTCATTTCGACTTAGCTCGACGAAGCCGAGCCGAGCCGAGCCGCCGGGTCAGTTCTCGCCTGTTCGCTCGCGCTGCTCGCCAGTCGTCAAATACGTCGTGAAATTCGTTGAGTGCGTAGTCGTCAAAGGTAAAAAGTATTTAATATGTACATAGAGTTCAGAACGTCCAGATCGTTGCGTATTTCGCGGGGGTTCGTCGTCGTTTTTCCTTCAGTGTGCTCGTGCTCAGCAGGATTCTAACACTAGACCTAAACCTGTTAAAGCACCGGTGAACAAGTGTGTGAGTTTAAGTAAGACTCTACGAGTCAGGATTACTTATAAGTAAACCGTAGCGTAGCTGTCGATAACAATTAGCGTCTGCAAGTCCAACGAAACGATGCCTAATGGAAACCGTTTCCTGCTTACCCTAACCTCAAATTCCTTTCCCTGCAGACATCCAGAGGGCCACTTTTCTTGCACGTTTCTTCGACATCACAGTACACATAACATCACAAACTGTCACGTGCGGATCATCCCTGGTTAGGTCAAAAATCACTCCACACTCAAAAATGAATTCAATGAAACGCATTACTCCATAGTGTCCGCTGCCATTGCCCTGAAAAATAGACGAGATGTCAAACGGCCGTGCCCATAGAGTGGCGTCATGGGAAAGTGGAGAAGGCTGTCAGTCTAGGTGGTGTCGCACGTACACTTCTTATTGGCTAAGACGACGGCAAAAGCAAAAAAAAATTTAAAAATTGCTGGGCAATTGTGTTACATACGTGAAACATTCTAGCATTACGTGACATCAAGTCACGTAACCTCAATTTTCTCGCTAAGTTTATGCAGGGAAATTGACGTCGCGTGACCTGCTGTCACGTGACCTATAAATGGATTTGACTGCATCACTAAATTTAGCGGAGAAACTGAGTTATGTGTCGGCCTGTGACGTCCCATAATGCCACGCTGCGCGCGTTGCAATATGGGACGTCACAGGCCACGTCTTCAGAAAAGGTGGCTTCATGAAATGCTGCTTCACAAAATCTGGAGCAAGTAACCAGAAAACATTTCACGCTAAAGAAGAAAAGAACGGCCACACTTTGGTCGTATACTTCGCTAGGACCTGCACTGGGACACAATTCTGTTTCCTCTTGTAGCGTAACAGCTTGACATGATCACGTGAAATTAGAGTTCGCTTATTGTAACTCCGGGTATAGACCTTTTTCTTGTGCTCTCGTCCCGAGCCACCTAATGGGCGTATTCGATATGGGCGGCGAAAAAATAATAAAATATTTCAACCTGTCAATAGTAAAACAAAAAATAATTTGCTGGGCAATTGTGTTCTATACGTGAAACATTCTAGCATCACGTGACATCAAGTCATGTGACCTCAATTTTCTCGCTAAGTTATGCAGGGAAATTGACGTCGCGTGACCTACTGTCACGTGACCTATAAATCGATTTGACTGCATCACTAAATTTAGCGGAGAAACTGAGTTATGTGTAGGTCCTGTGACGTCCCATAATGCCACGCTGCGCGCGTTGCAATATGGGACGTCACAGGCCACGTCTTCAGAAAAGGTGGCTTCATGAAATGCTGCTTCACAAAATCTGGAGCAAGTAACCAGAAAACATTTCACGCTAAAGAAGAAAAGAACGGCCACACTTTGGTCGTATACTTTGCTAGGACCTGCACTGGGACACAATTCTGTTTCCTCTTGTAGCGTAACAGCTTGACATGATCACGTGAAATTAGAGTTCGCTTATTGTAACTCCGGGTATAGACCTTTTTCTTGTGCTCTCGTCCCGAGCCACCTAATGGGCGTATTCGATATGGGCGACGAAAAAATAATAAAATATTTCAACCTGTAAATAGTAAAAAAAAAATATATAATAGGGGAGGCAAAACGAGAATGTGTGACGGTTATGCTTATATCCTAAATAGTCTTCTATTGCGTGGCGACGGCAAAACAATGCTTTCGCCCATACTGAAAGCGACGACAACTCAAGATGGCGGCGCGCTTGTGAAAATGGTCTGTAGCAACATGTCTGTTGTAATGCCAGATCTCGAGCTTCAGCCACCATTATCGCGATAAGTGAAGAACGCTCTACACGGAGTTTGTCTGCTTCTCACGCATCTCGAGCCCTTTGTTTACCCCCAAAACGCGCCCACGTGCTTTTTAATGCGTTAGCATTAGAACGCCTGTTTTGACCAAATATCTGGCGGTGTCTGACAGTTTCTCAGCGCCGGGGAATGAGGGAGAAGGAGAGGAAAAGGGTGATTCGTGCGACGCTCCCATTAGCCCGAAGCGCGGACATCAGCCTGTGTCACCTTCTCCCTCCCTTTCTTTTTGGCGCTGACAAACTGACAGACACCACCGGGACTTTGTCAAAACAAGCATTTTCGTCTCGTCAAAGAAGCGCCGCACAGCTGGTATGGAGCCATAGAGTAGGAGACGCCGCTGCGCGGCGGAATGCGGGCATGCTCGGCTGCCGCTCTACCGTCGCCGGTTGTTCTTCGCTCTGGAGTTTGCGTAGTAAGGCCGCTTCAGACGGAGCAACTTTCTCAGCAATTTTGGTGTTGCTGGCGGGTTGTTCCCCAGCTTTCCCTAGATCGACACGAATTGCTGAGATCGGGTCCGGCTCGAAACAAGCGAGCAACTCGGAGCAATTCGAAGACGTTTGAAGCGGCTCCAGCCAATCAGGGACGCGATATTTTCACGTGACACCCCTGTGGTGGTGATGATGACAGCTAAAGACTCGGTTCTGGTTTGAAATTGATCGTTTTTTCAAATAAACCGTTTCAGAAAGATGCATTAGTATTCTAAACGTCATTTAAACGGATAAAAACACGTTTATAGAGCGTAATTATGTGTCTAAAGAGTGCAGGAAAAATACAATTTCATGATGATGATGGCAAGTCCTAGCAATTCGGTTGCTGCGTGTGAACGCGGGAGGCCCGTGTTGCTGGTGTTGCTCCGTCAAGTTGCTGGGCAAAATTGCTCCGTCTGAAGCGGGCCTAACGGTACGTGGGCTGTGATTTGTGTGTGTGGTTGAAACGATCGATGCGGTTCCCTCCTCGAGTGATATGGATGCAGTTACTTCTACGAGTATTATAGATGGGATTTTTCGCACGAGTGATATGGATGACCTTTCCAAGGGCGTCGACGTACTCTGACAGTCGGAGTGTAGAAGAGGGGTGAAAAAAAATTAAAGGAATATCCATAGGTGGGTTTTTAGAGAATGCGTTAGCGTAACATTTGGGAAACTCCTCACACGTCCCTCTAAGAGAAACGCTAATGCTGACCCTGTAACGAGGCCAAAAAGAGTCTGCAAAGAATAGAGGAAGGAAAAGAGAAAGCCGGAACAGAAAAGTGAAGGGGTCAGCGTTAGCGTTTCCCGAAAGGGCACGTCTGTGGCGTTTCCCAAGGGTTATGCTAACGCATTCTCTAAGCATCCACCAATGGATCTTTCTTTTTGACTAATTTAAAAACGTAGAACAGCATCTATCCGAGACAAAAGCGGAGAATCTTAAAGTGACACATTTTTCTCTTGTTTTTTGCTTTGCGTCTTACAGTTTACCTTTTGACAGCGATCAACTTGGGCTTCGCGAAAGAAGTCCGCACCTGTACGTTGGTTCCTACCCAAGCCGAAAACCAGCTCGCCTTCTATTCTCAAGATTCCCATGATGGGGACAAGAAAGATGGGAGGAAAGAGAGCTGGGTATTTTAATTTTTTTAAGATCACGTGTTTGGTTATAACGAGCTGTGCGAATAATTGCGGTCTGTTGTTATTCTTGAACGTTTCGCTTTCAGCTTCCTTTTAAGCAAAACTATACGACGATCGATATACCACAAAAAAATGTATTTCAAAGCTACGATTTTATGCTTATTTCGACCGTTCTGTAGATTAATTTTTTTTTTATTTCTTGAATATATGAATCTACAGCGCGGTCCGTTTTACGTGTCCGTTTCACAGCACGAAAAAAAAAAGAATATTTTCCTGATTCTTTTACAGCACGAAATGTTTTTTTTTTTTTCAACGGAGCTCCCAATCCCAAAATTTTATCCGTTAGTGCGTCCGGCCTTCCGTCTGTCCGTCAGTTTCTCCCCACAAATTTGAGCGAGAAAATTGACGTCACGAGATCTATTAACTACTCAGTTTCCCCGCTACATTGAGCGGTAAAATAGATAAGAATATAAGATTTTTCACTTTCCGAAGCCAGCCATTATCGCTTCTTAAATGATGAATTTCTTGCATTATAAGGCTTTGGAGTTAAAGGGCGCTGAAAATTATTTGAATATTGGTCCGGCGCGAATGCTTCCGAGAACTGAACCACCGATATGCCGGACAGCGCATGCTCTGTAAAGCGTGCACCGCTGCACAAGGGGTCCTAGTGTGGGGAAGCCGGCCTTACGTCAGCGGCCTTGGACAACAACACCTGGAATAATCAAAGCCTCCGCATCGCCTCCTCTCCCTTCATGAATCGACATCAGAGTCGGATCGCGCTAACTCGGCTCTTGGGCCCGAGCCCGACCTTCGACGCGCTGATTGGACACGAGCCTCGGCCGAACACTGACGCAGCACTCGTGCACCAATCTCAGGCCTCGATCGATCTGATTGACTGTGATGACGGTAAGGAGGTCCTTCTGCTTATCTAGGTGGTGTTGCCCTGGAGACCTATTTGTTGTCGCACCACGATGGGAAAGTGTCAGTTCAAACAAGCAGAAACAAAGACGGTAATGAGATCACTATAGTGAAACTAAATGTATTGAATACATCTTAAATATCAGTCATTGGTATTAATTACTTTTCTGCTCTGAAAATGTAATAATGTAAGGAATTCCATCGGCAAAGTATTTTTGAGGAGATTACCGTTTTCTTCTTTCGTAAATACTTTGGTCCAAAAAGCCTCGTAGTCTTTTTCCTGTTTTGTAGGCTGTCAGAAAATAAAAGTTACAAATTATTTTGTATTGTAGAATGCAGTGAAACAATACCAGAGCCAATAAAATGAACGAGGAGAGAAACAAGGGCTGTCGGAGCGCCAAACTTTGTTTTTAATTTTCCTAATTCTGTTCGCTGGTTGGTTTAGCCCGCAAAGCAGAAGTCACATCTTTTTGAAGCACGTCAACTATACGATATCCTTAATGGGCTTACATAAAGTTCCATCTGAGTCAAAACACTCATCAATAACAACCGATTGATAACTGACATTTGTGCTTCATTTTCTGCAACAGCAGCTCAAGCTTGAGAGTGAGGACTCCTTTTAGTCACCCTCTCAACTCACGCAGAATTGCGTACTGGAACGCCGTATTTATTCCTGGCCTCAGACCAACAGTGTCGCAAAACGAGAATACGGCACTTCAAGGATTCTGCAAAACAAACAAACAGACAAACAAACACAACAACAAACGGAAAACAACTTACCACAGTAAGCAATAAAAGTTTTGCTGTGCTCCGGAAGTCTTAACATTGTACTGTCTAGGCGAACGCCCAGTGTTGATTGATGCTGACTTCAGTTTGAAGACACGGAGGAAACAATTTGTCGGTATTTTCTCGCCGCGAAGCGATAATTTCTTTAGCGGAAAGTTCCGAACTCCTATACATACTTTTTGTTTTTTAAACTAACGGGTCTTCGTCGTTGTGGAAATTACTGTTAACGGCAGGCCACTAAAAATAAAATAAAAACAGGTTCAAGAGTTTGAATATTAATTATCTAGATGCTCGCTGCTGCGGGCCTTTCCTCCTCTTTCAACATTTTCACTTTTTTTTACCGTTTGTCTCCTAACGTTTCTTGGTACAAATTAAAAAGTTCTCCGCGGTCGTTTCGTATAAATTCCCGCAACATTTTCACTCGTAACGCGAAAGCAAAGACGTGAGTGGACGCTACGCGCGCTCTCGTTCGCGCACCGATGCAGAGCGTTAATTTAGAGATCCGCTAGGAAATAATTACCGACTTCCAGCATTGCGTGTCGCGTCTCAATGCCACCGTCGCTTCGACCTATCATTAGTTTCGGCCTCGTTTTTTCGCGAGGAGGAAAGCGTTCGGCAAACAGCCGAAGAAATTGACACGAGGGCGACTTGTGGTTACTGTCGTGGTTTAGTGTGCCTATAGTCGAGAGTGTTTCTAACCGTTCCGTCGGAGTCACGTGGTTCATGAGCCGCGTTTGCAATATATGGCGCGAGCTGGATCACGAAAGCGTCTATCGTCTGCGAGCGTCTCAAAGCTTGGCTTAGCCTCTCCGTCCTGTATCCTTCTCGCCACGTGGCAACACGCGCACGCGCACGAGCACCCAATCTGGCAAGCAGGTTTCCGGTCATTAAATTGTAAACGTTCTCACTGGTTTCAGTTGCTCCCTCTCGTGAATCGAGGCTCTTTTTTTTTGGTTTAGAAGTTGGGTCTTGGTCGATTCCTTTATTTATTTTATTTTATTGATATGCACTCCATTGACTGATAAGGTGAAAACGGCAGAGGGACGACTTTAAGCTTTCCCGTCTTTTGCGGGAGTTGTTCTTACCTTCGAAAACGCTGCGGCATCTGATGCACTTCAAGCGCGCGCTTAGCCAAAGCACGGCAGAAGGCTTGGAACGAGCGCTGGAGGCTGGGAGTTAGAAAGGCAGGTATTGTTGTTTTCGCTTTGTCAGGAACTATAGTGACCAACTGAAGTCGAAGTAAGGCTGGCAGCTGTCCGTTGATCAGACGTATTCGCATTTTTATCCTGCGGCAAAGAAGGTGCTCCTACGGCTGTCCTTTGTTCGGAACAACTCTCTACTACAATGGAGCAGCGTCTTTCCGAGAGCGTTGTGTGTTGCGTGAAAGTTGTGACAAGGGACACAATGTAACGAGTGCCACATATGCGTGCAAATATGACCTCGCGCAGACGAGGGAACGTGTAGATAATAGAGCTCAAGAAGGTAGAAAGAGAGGGATTGACATTTCCTGCTATAACGTCGCCCAACGTTTGTCCTCTTTCTTGTGTGCCCATTGAGTCACTCATTCGGAGAGCCCTCGGGCACTTCCAGGCGTGCAGTGGTCAGTGAGCGACTCGTCATCTTTCTGCAGGACTGAACATCCTCCCCACTTGTCCGCGCAAACTGCCAGCGACTGAACGCTGCGAGCTCCTGGACATAATCGGTCGTAAGAGACAGAACACCACCTGGTAGATCTATCTATCTATATATATATATAGAAATAGATATAAATAGAACGAAACTTTGGGGGGGGGGTAGTAAAAGGAAGGATGGGGAAAGCTGAGCACTCCCATTTCTCAGTTTGCCCATCCGACACATACACGCAGGTGAAAACTGTTCCTCTGTCTGCACGAACCTGCTTTTGAAGAAAACGCTACTTGGGGCGTGATGCTGCCGGATTGCGGAAAAAGAGGACAGAGCGGACGGAAATAGTGGTCAATAGGAAGGAGGAGGAGGAAAGGAGAGGGAGGGGTCGGGACGCTACAAGGCATAGCCCCGAGGTACAGCACGGCGGGTGCAGGTCTTCAGGATTAGGCCGTGTCATGAGTCCGTGCACCGAAATGTCCGCGCACTGAAAAGTCCCACACCGAAAAGTCCGTGCACCGAAAATCCCGTACACAGAAACGTCCGTGCACCAAAAAGTCCGCACCGAAACGTCCCGCACTTAAACACCCTACACCGAAAAGCCCTAGACTCATCTGGAGCGCCCACGTTTCCGCATGTACTTTTCCGCAAAGCGTACGAGAGAAGCCAGTTACCGGAATTTATGGGAGTGAGCTCGGCGAATGGCGAGGCTACAAATATTGTTTGACCCAGAAAAAAACAAGTCTGCTTCGTGACGCCGATTATGATAAGACGTCATGATCCTGTGTCAAAGCTGAGACTGTTTTTAGGTTGTCAACATATTTTCATTCTCGTCAGCCACCGAGATTGCGGCGATAGGCAGCGTATAAACAAACCCAACTCTCTGACTATCACACTACTGTGGTGGCGCGGCTGCAGGGACTGCGCTTGCGCAGATGCTTCGCCTCACGGGAATCTGGTTTCTGCGCACGCGTAGTGCGCACACCCGTGTGGGCAAACGCGGGTTCGTTCACAAATGGCGCGTCGGTGAATATGTTGCGGCGATTGGCGCTCCAAAGTGCATTGCAGGAAAGTAGAGGCCACAAATTTCTTTGAGTGTCTGCGAAACAACAACTACCAAAAAGAAAACGAGGGATTTCGTCTTGTGCGGTAATGCCCGCCTAATAGGTCTGTAGCTTTTAGGTTTCGCCAGCGCCTTCTGGTGGGCCAAATTGCATATTTTCCGGTCGCGTTTCGACGTGTGCGTCAGTTCGCTTTTTCATCGTTCTCGCGGACGCTGATTCTGCAGAATTTCGTTAGTGAATATAAATTTGTAAAAAAAAAAAAAAAAAACAATAAGAAAGCCAGAAAAAAAGAAGAAAACATATTCTTATCGTGTTGCGCGAAGAGAGATGCTGACACACACTTGGAAACGACTGTGGCTGGTGCGTGATCAAACGTAGCGGTGCCGTATTATGCTCGAAGCAAGCCTTACATGGTCGAGTCTTACGATCGCGCTCATGCACCCTGGCCGAGAGAAACAAGCCTACACGCAAAACGTCCTCCCTATCTCTCAAATTGTAAAACAAAAAATACAAGAAAAAAATTGAATGATGCGTTTTTTTGTTTGTTTGTTTTAACTGACGGAGTGTGTCTTGTACGCTGAGCGTCGCACCACCCGTCTTACGAAGATAGTGTATTCTTCATACTCCAGGTGGCGCTTTAACATGAAAATGGAAGCTCGCGCGCGCGTGCGAGCCTCCTTTCGGGATTTCAGTGTACTACAACAAGGTAAGAGGGAGGCAGAAACCGGCCGAGTTGGAGGATACCCGCGTGATAAACGGCGTCTCGCTGCTGCAGTCGACGCATCGGGAGATTGATAGCCTAGCTGGTGCTGCTGGCGTTCGTGTAGATTTATCTCGCGCCATATTCATACGCGCGGGCGGGGCTGCTTCTTCGAACCGCCAGGAAGGATGGGCGGCCGATGCGGGTATGTCGGTCTGACGTGTGTCTAAAATGGAGTAGGGTTTGCTCGGTATTATAACTGACACTGAGAGTTTGTGTCGGACGGTAGGTGAGGGAAAAAAGAACCCTTCAGAATGTTCTGCCCATCTTCCGAGTGATCTGACGTATGAACTTCAGGGTTGGGACCGACCTTGAGCCGATTCGTTTCGTGGGAACGTTTAGGAGACACCTTGTTTATTTATGCAGGTTTGTACCGCGAGCGTGTGGCGTCTTCTTACTTTGTAATTTTTTTTTACAGTTACGTTGCCTGGCTGGTGGAACCGCGGAGCTCACGGTGCAGGTCTTTGGCGGCCGACCGACACTCTTCGACCATGGAACGCTTCAATTTTCGAGGCTAAATTAATGTCAGCTTCGGTAAGACGCTTTTCAGCGTTAATATGCGATGAACCAAAAGGGTAAGGTCCGTGATACGCTTATTTCAACAGAAACGTAAAGCACGATGAACCACGACAAAAAAAAATGATATTATGTAGTGTATAGCGCCTTTACGACAGAAATGTTTTTATGGACGAAAAATAGTTAGGTAAGTAAAATTGAAAAATATAAGATAGAATGAATAAAAGAAAAAAAAAGGAGGTGCGGGTGGAAATTTAATACGCGTAAGAAAAAATCTACCTTTTATCGCGAAAATGAGAACAAAAACAATATCTTAAACCGGAGCGTAAGCAAATAGAATGGCTAGGACATAAAAGGATTTGAAACGAGGAAGGGCCTTTTTGTGCCAATTCAGCCGAAATGTTACCATATATTTTTTATCCCCCGAGATATTTTGAAAAGGACTTTGCGTTTTGGTTGTCTATTTCGGCATTGTTTGAGTTGCTCATTTTTATTTATAATTTTTTTTGCTCGTTTAGGCGGGAATGGTGGGGCTGAGACAGGGACGGGTAAAGAGAAACAGTCATGAAAGGCTGAGAATTACGATAGCAGCGCCGAAGTGAAAAAAGCCCCGAAACAGAGTTCTAAGAGAAGAAGAAAAAGAGAAGGACAGAGAGATGCGAGAGAGACGCGTGATAGCTGGTGAAGGCACCAGGACGCGATAAAAAAGGTTGAAGAAGCGTCAACTGAAACGGAAAATACTGCGAGATTAGGAAATAAGAATCCCTGAGCGGCGAATGGAAACAGGAGGAAAACTAGCCAGGTTGTCAAGTGTCGCCATAATAGACGACAAAAAAAATGAAAGCCGTTTACAACTCCCTGTAATGCCGAATTGGAGCGCAGCTCTTGAGGAGGGGGGAAGGTGCGGAGGGAGGGGGGTTCACGTGACCCCGGGGGGGGTCACGTGATTTCGGGGGCCACGTGACCTCGGGGGGGGATCACGTGACGCTCGGGGGCCACGTGGCCTCGGGGGTCACGTGACCTGGGGGTCACGTAACCTCGGGGGCGGGCCACGTGGCCTAGGGGGTCACGTGACCTCGGGGGGCCACGTGGCCTAGGGGTCACGTGACCTGGGGGTCACGTGACCTTGGGGTCACGTGACCTTGAGGGTCACGCTGACCTTGAGGGTCACGTGACCTTGGGGGTCACGTGACTCGAGGTTACGCCGACGCCGACGGCGACGCCGCTCAAGCCGGAAACGGGCGCCTAAGAGCTGCGCTCTAAAAAAAAAAAACACCATCACGCTGGTTGTACATTATACAGAAGACTCGGCGTTCGCTGCATACATGCAGAAAGAGTTATCTGACGCCCCGAGCACGCTGGAAGCACTCTTTCATCGTGCACATTTATGCTTTCGTATTGTGGGCCCACAGTTTTTCTCGTGACCCGTGTCCGACGTACAGGGAACACCTCTTGTAGTGTGCGCATACTTTCGTTTTTATTATGTATTGGCGGTGTGACCGCGCGGCTCTATAGGAACCCCGGGACATGGTTAAGCACGGGTGTACTGCGTGACACCGCTATGGTTGCTGGCAGAGTAAGAACGGCGGGGCGTATCTCGTGGACGCCCGGCCTCCGGCACGCGGTTGGTGCCTTCCGTCGTGCTTGGGCTGCATGAGACGCTGAAGCGTTGCCGAAGGTAAAAAGTTTGGGCTGAAGGAGCTGGAGGAAGGAGCTCGAAGGAACTGGAGCTGAAGGAACTGGAGCTCCTCGCAGCAGTTTTCATTTTGTGGGTGACTCTATGTCGAAAACCACATGGGCGCGTTTTTGCACCTTGAACGGAACGAACAGTGGCGGACAACACGTTCTACGCTTAAGTCATCTCTCCTCTCCCCTCCCTATTACCACATACTACCGCCCTAGTAGCCTTATTAACTGCACTTCAATTAAAAAAAAACAACAGAGACATTTGCTTGTTTGCACTAGCAGTGTCGCTCTACGGATGTCTCATTCTCGTGTTCATTTTAGGAACTGCTTGATGTTGTTAGGAATTGGTGTATTATGTTTTCACACGGTAGTTTTTGGCACCCCACCTACCGGTAATTTGATTTAGTTACGTTGGCTTTGGCCTTGCGGTTTGTTGTTAAAACAAAAAAAAACCTTTACTTAGTTACATTCAATACTCGATTAATATAATGTGTCCTCGAATTTTTTTTTATTGCAACATAGATTAATTTTTGTCGTAAGCTAAGCCTCAGGACAAATGTAGCTTTAGCCGTTCGAAGCAAATGACAATGTTGTTTTATAACTAACTGTTATCTTATTAAAAAGTTATAGGTGATTTTTTTATAATTTCAATAGAAAAATGGGGTCCGTTTCGGTAAGTTGACGCCATTCAGCTGCGTGTATTTTCGGGCTGCGTCGGCTGGCGATTTCTATTAAAAGTTTCCGAAAATTGTTTATAACTTTTGAGCCAATTAACGATAGCTTTCACAACTTTGACATCAAGTTCGAACCCCTAGCACTACATTTGTACGGATACTGAACGTTTGAAAAAATGCGTACTTTACCTTCGCAAAAAAAAAATGTTTTTTTTGTCGTGGTTTTTTTGTACAATTGAACGTTTCTTGAAAGATGTGTTGTATTGTCCCAGTTTTAATTGTTTTATTCTTTCTTCATACTTGACTTGAACCAACA